>PVKA01008430.1:0-73067 GCA_004027165.1 Ctenomys sociabilis
ATTTGATGGTCGAGTATTCAGAATCTGAGCCTCACAAGAACTCCGTAATGAAAAATCTGGAGAGGTTGAACAGCACTGAATGTGACATGGGGCTCATCGCGGTGCTACTTTCTTGGCTCCCCCAGAACTACTTGCTTAGACTGGGGTTTGGTCCTCTTCCAACTCCATCCATTACATTTCTATAAGATTGCTGTGGCGTCAAGACACACATGATTAGCTCAAGGATGGGTAAGTGATTCAAGCTGGACCAAACAGAAACCAAGACTTTTGTTTCATGTGCGGCCATGGAGAACAATAGGCATGCTGCATCTGGTTGACATGACCATGACTTGGAAAAGCTAACACCACTGATTGCCAGCTGGAGTGCACTAGTCTATCATCAGAGAACTAAGTTAACATCTGGGGAAAAGCCAAACAGAAAATAGCTGTCCTGCTCCCAGTGACATAGCAATCTGGCTGCTTCTGGCCTTTGGGTGATGGGTCTGTTTGACCTTTGCTTGGATTCCAGGTGCTAGTAAACCTCCCACCATCACAATCAACATTGCAGTTGATTTCTATTTTTCTTAGTTTCCAAAAAATTAACCAATAGAAGTCATTCTGGCTTCTTCTGTATCTTCTGGAGGTGACTCCATTCTGAAATACCTGTTGCAGACTGAGCACATGTCAGAATGACCAATGGCATGAGTATGATGATTACCAAGCCTTCCTCTGGAGCACTGAAATTTAGATTTTAATATGTTGAGCAAGCCTTAGGAAAATTGGTGAGCCTATCAGAATTTGTAAAAACACAACACCTTCCAAAGGATGGTGCTGTCAGCCAAACAGGAAGTAAAAGATGCTACATCATGCTGTCACTTCATTTTAGAAAAATTTGTGCCCAAACATTGAATCATTTCTTTTCAATTTTTTTCAAGATTCAATGCATAACTGTTAGTATAATCAAAATTATAGTAATTATGTGTAATGCAAAACTTAAATTTTCTGCCTTATAATTCCATCTTTCTTCTTGCTTTCTTTCCTTTGCACCCACCCCCACCCCCTCCACATACACACAGCACACACAACAGCCTACAGAGAAATTTTTGTCCTTTCTTAAAGGAGACTCCCTTAAAGTGGGCTGATCCTCACACGAATTATCTTTGTATATTAAGGACATCCTGGAGTTAAAAGAAGCAGTTACCAGATGGAGCATTTTGGGAACATTGCAGTGAGTGACAGACAAAAGTTCAGCAAGGACTCATGGGTACTGAGATTCACAGTCCCCTCACAGAGCTCTCCATCTTGCTAAAGACTCAATTCCTACCTATCAAATAACCTCTCTTTTGGCCAGAGCCAGCAAAAGAGTTACAGGAATCTCTCTGTAACTCCCGACCCCTGATGTCCCACAGAGACCCAGATATTGAGGTCTGATGGTTCCAAAAGGATGTCATCTGTGAGTCTCTATTGCAGCTACTCAACCTTGCTTCAGCTGTATGTATACCACTATGGATGACATGTACTTATTTGGCTATGGTTGTGTGCCAATAAAACTTTATTGATGAAAATGAATGCCGGGTTAGATTTGGCTTGAGGATAAGTAGTTTCCGCATCCCTGCCTTAGCATATTTTAGGGAACAACAATGTGTTTCACGTGGATGCCAGCATTATAATCTGTTTTCCCAGGTTCTTTAATCAGTCAAGGTCTGGCTAAGGTTGGTAGGGCACTGGAAAGAAGGAGAGAAGAGCCATGCCAAGACAGTTCTTTATCCTGTAACCCAGATTTGGCCAGCTTCTCCAGAAACAGATCTGTGTTCCCTGAGATCCCAGTACCTACTAGCCAAGTCTGCCATGGGTCCACCCTCTTCTGGCAGACCAAAGCCCTGGGATCTGTCAGTGTTACTACATGCCTGTGTTCTCCCATCACAGTGAACTGCTGTGGCCTCTTAGTTGGCTAGCTTCAGTCCTCTGCTTGGTTTCCCAGCTCTTCCCTCTTATGTTACCAATCTTCTGTGTATCTATAATTTCAGATACTTAGTTTTCTCCCAACCCTCTGACCTTGTGGCCTCTGGCTAATCCAGAAGACAGTGATTATGCTGTTGCTCTACAAAAGCAATCAGCACTGGCTGAGCCGGAGCAGGTTAGAAGGACAGCATTTCCTGGCTCTGTAGAATGAGTAAGCGAATTTAGCAGAGGATGCACTGTGCTTCGAGAGACAGCCTTTCAGCAGTGTTCAACTCAGACTGATGGATGGAGAATACACGGAAAGCAGACTAGGCAGGCACGGATGGTGTGTGGGTGGACGGCATTCGTGGAAAGGGGATGACACGTGTGGACGTGGGCCCTGTGGACCCAGATGTCATGGCCGGGAGAGGGAGCATGGCTGGGAGTGCCGAGGGAGACAGTGGGAGGGCTCTTCACTGCAGGTGACTGTGTGGCTCCTCACCACAACTGCATTCTCTTCTAGGAGAAAAAACAATGACAATGATCATGATGCGTGTCACACACTGTCATTAATAAGATGATAATAAACACACAGAAAGCTAAGTGTCCAGGTGTTTCCCAAACTTGCTTATTAGACTTATCAACTTCTGGATCTGGCTCAGTTTTATTGACTCAGAAATGATGCTGAGAAGCTGCATTTTAATTAACAGCCAAGTGACACCACTGGCGAGTTGGCTGGGGGTAAGCTGGGTTGTCTCCACTGATCTCACATAATGCTTATGAAGTAGATACTGTTATTTCCTTTTTTATGCATAGGAAAAATAAAAAGCACAGAGAGGTAATGAAGATTTGGAGGGGTCACGCAGCATGGAAATGGAAGAGCTGGACTAAAATCTAGGTCTATTTGGTTTCAAATCTCAGAAGATTTGTCCCAGTTCCTCTGCCATATTGTTTCCCAATGCCTTTACCCTCACAATAATCTCAACATGTAGAAATTATTGTCCTGAGAATAACGAGGAAGTACGTCTTAGTCACTTTCTTTGTCAGTGGGATAAAATACCGAACACTTCCAACTTAAAGGAGAGGTTTATGTTGGCTCATAGTTCAGTCAGGTCAGCTGGCTCCCAGGAAGAAACAGCATGGTATAATGATGTGTCAGAGGGGAGCTATTCATGGCAGGGTGGACAGGAAGCAGGTGAAATGAAGGGAGGACAGGGAAGGATAGACCCTCTTTCAGGCCAGGCTCCCAGAGACCCACCATATCTGAACTAATACATTGGTGAGTGCCACACCCCGTGGCAAATCACCATGGCTGTGGCTTTGGGAGAGCTTTTAAACATAAGCCGTACCAAGTCAGAACAAGGATTTGAACCCAACTCTGTTGATCTCTTCCCACACTTTCTCTCCCACTCTCTGTTTGGTCCTTGCATCTTACCTTCAAACTGATGCTTCTCTGAGCTTCATTTTCTGTTGCCACACTTGCTGGAACATGGGTTTCATTTGAGTTCTAAAGTGCATCAAGAAACAAGCACGGGTAGGAGACCATGAGTTGGGGCAAAGTCTACCTCCTCCATGGGTGAGCTCATCTAATCTGCCTAGGGTACTGAAGGAAATGTTATCATCAATTTATCTTAGTCTACCTGGAGCTCTATAAGAAGGTACCACAGAGTGGATGATTTCATCACTAAACACCTATTTCTCAAGAGGTCTGAATGCTAGAAATGTATGTTCTGGTATCAGTTTGTTTAGATTCTAGTTTAAGATGCACATTATCATTTAACTGTGCCCCTTAAAAGTTCACATGTCAGAAACTTAATCCCCAAGATTATATGCTAAGAGTATCTGGCTATGGCATTTTGCAAAAGTTATGAAGATTAGATGAGGTCATGAGGCTGGTGCCCTCATGGTGACATTAGTGACTTTACAAAGACAGAAAGAGGGACCCCAGCTGGCATGCTCTCTCTCGCTCTCTCTCTCTCTCTCTCTCTCTCTCTCTCTCTCTCTCTCTCTCTCTCTCTCTCTCTCGGCCTTGGCATTTCATTGTGCAGCATAAGTACCTCACCAGATGCCAGCAACTTGAATTTTGACTAGCTGGCCAACAGAACTATGTGCCAAATATAACCCTATTCTTTATAAATTATCTATACTCCGTTATTTTGTAATAGCAAAAGAAAACAGAAGACAAAGCCCACCCGGCCCGCCCTGGAACTCCTTGAAGCGCCTGCGCCCCCAAGCCCGCCGAGCAAGTGAGAATTTTTATGACTCTTCCTGCCCCTGATCCACATGAGCCCAGCCCAGTGAGTGTGTGGGAGTATTTGCAGCTTCCCCGTGCACCTCCGGCAGCGAGTGCCCTCTGGAGCCCCCGCCCCCAAGACCTCCGAGCCAGCAAGAATTTCTGAGACTCTCTTGGGCTGATCCACCCCAGCCCAGCCTGCCCTGCAACCGGCTGGAGCCCATGCCCCAAAGCCTGCGAAGCAAGTGAGAATTTTTTGACTCTTCCAGCCCCTGGATCCAGCCCAGCACAGCCCAGTGAGTGTGTGGTAGAGCATTGGTGCTCCGCGGGGCTCCCAGGGACAGGGGCACAACAGGGGGGAGCCACAGCTTGTGCCAGAAGGGCTGCAGCAAAAAGGAAACTGAACACAACAGCTAGATACAGGCCAAGCATAACTGGATAATCCCAAACTTAACAGATCAGCACCCGAATCTCTATGTGCTAAGGTTGTAACTGCACCTAAGCTCTACACCAAAGGTCAGAGGTCAGTGCTATATAAAATGACAAAGACAAGGAGAAAAATGCAATCTCAGGCTTTGAGCCCACCAATAATAAGTGCAAAGGACACTAGCTCAGCTAAAATGAATGAATTAACAGAGGCAGAAGCACAGAAGCAACAGCAAAAAGGTATAGAGGAACTCAGACCAGAATTAACACCTGAAATTAAAAACTTCTGAATACATAGCATCTGAAGTAATGAATCAAATCCAGAAATGTATGGGGGAAACCCAGTGCCCAACCAGAACAAGTGCAGAGAACACTATTCCAGCTGAAACGTAGGAATTAACAGCATCTCAAGCAAAGAAACAAAAGCAGAAAGGTAAAGAGGAACTCAGAGCAGAAATAATTTCTGAAATAAAAAAAATAAATCTTTGAAATCATATTTCCAGTTATGGAAATATATGGAGGAAATCCACTTTGGGAAAAAACTCCACAGTAAAAGAATCAATAGCTACCTTCAAAGAAGACATTGATGAAAAAAAAAATAGAGGAGATTAAAATATAACAGATTCCTTGAATGAGCAATACAGCAAAGAAACAGATCACATGAAGGAGAGTCAAAGAGATATAGAAGAATTTAAAATCTCAATCACGAGTCTACAAAACCGTTTGAGTGAAAGTGAAGACAGAGGTCAGATCTAGCTGGTGCAGCTAGTGAAAAGGTGAGAAAGGATCTCTAAAATAAAACAATGAGGATGCAGGAAAAAATAATCCATCACTTGCAGGACAATGCCAAGATGAACAATGTGAAACTAATAGGCATGAATAAGAAAGAAGGAGTCAATAAGAATGATATAAAAAGAATATGGGCAGAAGTAATAGCACAAAACTTCCCAAATATGAGGAAACAATCCAGCATTCAGGTAACCAAAGCATACAGAAGGCCAAATAACTTCAACCCAAGTAAAAAAAAAAAAAAAAAAAAAAAAAAAAAAAAAAAAAAAAAAAAAAAAAAAAAAAAAAAAAAAAAAAAAAAAAAAAAAAAAAAAAAAAAAAAAAAAAAAAAAAAAAAAAAAAAAAAAAAAAAAAAAAAAAAAAAAAAAAAAAAAAAAAAAAAAAAAAAAAAAAAAAAAAAAAAAAAACCACCAAGAAATGTAATAGTCAACATCACAGAAATCCAACATAAGAATAATATACTGAAAGTTGCTAGAGGAAAGAAGCAGATCACATTCAAAGGAAAACCCATCAGAATTACAGCTGACTTCTCTTCACAAACCATGAAAGCAAACAAAGCATGGAGCAAAGTCCTGTATGAAAACAAATTCCAGTCCAGACTACTATACCCTGCAAAACTCTCTTTCAAGTTTGATGGAGAAGTGAAATACTTCCACGACAAAGAATAACTGAAGAATTTCATGGTGACAAAGCCATCCCTACAGAGGCTACTGAAAAATGTTCTAGAGAGGGACCACAATGACCAGACCTACACCAATGAGAACAGAAGGAACCCACTAAATTAGGCAAACAATTAAACACAGGACAAAAAGCAGTCAACAAGAGCAGACAAATAACATCACAGTCATAAGTCAACACATTTCAATTATAACCATCAGTGTAAATGGACTCAATTCTCCAATTAAGAGAAATAGGCTGGCACAGTGGATTAGGAAACAAAACCCAACAATATGCTATATACAAGAAACACACTTAACTCAATAAGACATTCATAGGATTAAAGTCAAAGGATGGAAAGCAATACAACATGCCCCAGCACCTCAGAAAAATAGCAGAGGTAGCAATCCTCTTCTCAGACACTCTCAACTTCAAACCAAGAATGATCAAATGAAATAAAGAAGGCCACCATATATTGGTTAGGGAAAAAATTTAAGAGGAAGAGGAAACATTCATAAATATCTATGCACCAAACACAGGAACACCCAACTATGTAACACAAATCTTAATGGATATGAAAAGTGAAATATCTAAGACCACAAACTTAAAGGAGACCTTAACACCCCCTTATCCCAAAAAGATAGATGAAGCACACAAAAAATTAGCAAAGAAGTAGCAGAACTGAACCAGAGTTTGAAACAAATGGACCTGATGAACCTATACAGAATGCTCCACCCAACCACAGATGAATACATATTTTTTTCAGCTGCACATGGCTCATTTTCTAAAATACATCACATACTACTCCATGGGTCATGCTTAAGTATATGCAAGAAAACAGAAATTATCCCAGGCATATTATCTGACCACAGTGCAATGGAACTGGAAATAAATGACAAAAGAAACCAGAAAAACCCACTAAATACATGGAAATTAAACAATACCCTACTCAGCAATCAATCAGTCGAAAGGCAATCATAGCTCAGAGGGAAAACATAGCTATCAAGTCACACATTAGGAAAACAGAATGGGAAAAAATATACACTCTAATGTTGCACTTCCGACATCTATAAAAGGAAGAGCAAACCAAACCCAGACCCTAAAGATGGGAAGAAACCATGAAGATTAGAGCAGAAATTAACTCAATGGAGGTAAAAAAAAAAAAAAAAAAAAAAAAAAAAAAAAAAAAAAAAAAAAAAAAAAAAAAAAAAAAAAAAAAAAAAAAAAAAAAAAAAAAAAAAAAAAAAAAAAAAAAAAAAAAAAAAAAAAAAAAAAAAAAGTTGAAAGAATCAAACAATAGAAAAGATGGTTCTTTGAAAGACTAAATAAAGTTGACAAGCCTCTAGCCAACCTCATCAAAAAGAGGAAAGAAAAAATTCAAGTACATGCAATAAGGAATTAAAAGGGTGAAATCACCACAGACCCAGCAGAAATTAAGAAGATTATCAATAGTTACTTTGAGAACCTTTATGCTCACAAAATAGAAGACACAGAAGAAATGGACACATTCCTTGAAAGGTACGAATTACCAAAACTGAATAAAGAAGATAAAAAATTCTCAATAAACCAATAACAGCCAACGAAATACAAAACGTAATAAAAAGCCTACTGACAAAGAAAAGTCCAGCTCCTGATGGATTCACAGCTGAATTCTACAAGAAATTTATAGAAGATGTAATCCTTACACTCCACAAACTCTTCAGTGAAGGTGAAAAAGAAGCAGTCCTCCCAAAATGATTTCTGGAGACAAGTATTATACTGATCCGAGAACCAGGGAAAGACACAACCACAAAAGAGAAATACAGGGCAATCTTCCTCATGAACATAGATGCAAAAATACTCAGTAAAATCCTAGCAAATAGAATACAGCAAATCATCAAGAAGATCATACACCATGACCAGGTCAGATTCATCTCAGGGATGCAAGGATGGTTCAATACTAAAAAATCTATAAATGTAATACACTATATTAATAGACTGAAATCTAAAAACCACATGACCATCTCAATGGATGCAGAGAAAGCATTTGACAAAGTCCAACACGCATTTATATTCAAAGTCCTACAGAAAATTGGAATAGAAGGCACCTACCTCAATTTGATAGAAGTGATCTATGACAACCCAAAAGCTAATATAATCCTAAATAGGGAAAATACTCTTAAATCAGGTACAAGACAAGGATGTCTTCTATCACATCTCCTATTCAATATAGTCTTGGAATCATTAGCAACAGCCATTAGAAAAGAGGGAGAAATAAAGGGAATAAGAATAGGTAAAGAAGAAGTTAAATTATCATTATTTGCAGATGACATGATGCTTTACTTGGAAGACCAAAAAAATTCCACCAACAAACTACTAGAACTGATACAGAAATTCAGTAGCACAGCAGGATATAAAATCAGTACTCAAAAAAAAGTCAATAGCATTCCTCTCCACAGACAACAAGCACACTGAAAGGGAAACAACAGAAACAATACCTTTTGAAATAGCACCGCGAAAAATGAAATACCTTGGAATTCACTTAAACAAGGAAGTCAAAGATCGTTTCACAGAAAATTACAACACCCTAAGAAAAGAGATTATAGAGGATTTCAGAAAATGGAAAGATATTCCCTGTTCTTGGATAGGAAGAACCAACATCGTGAAGATGGCCATACTCCCAAAATTGCTGTACAGATTTAATGCAGTCCCTATCAAACTTACACTAACATACCTCCCAGACCTAGAGAAATCATTCCTAAAATTTACTTGAAACCACAAACGACCTAGAATAGCAAAAGCAATCCTGCCCAACAAAGACAAGGCAGGAGGCCTCACAATTCCTGACTTAAAATTACTACATAGCTACTGTGATAAAATCAACATGGTATTGGCAATGAAATAGACCTGAGGATCAATGGGATAGATTAGAAGATGCAGTGGTCTCTATGAACATACACTGCCCTGTGATCTTTGACAAAGGGGCCAAACATCCTTACTGGAAAAAAGATGGCCTCTTTAACAATTGATGCTGCAGATCTGACTTTCTATATGCTGAAAACTAAGACTTGACCCCGTTCAATCACCATGCACTAAGCTAAAATCAAAATGGATGAAATATATAGACATTAAAAGAGAAACACTCAGTGTCCTGGAAGAGAACATAGGAGGAACTCTTGAAGACCTAGCGGTAGGCAATGAGTTCATGAACAAACTTGTGTTCTCACGGGAAACACTTGAAAGAATTAACAACTGGGATCAACTCTTATTGAGAAGTTTTTGCACATCAAAATAAATTATCAACAAAGTGAAAAGACAATGCACAAATTTCAAAAAACTCTTCACTGATAAGCACTAAGACAAAGGTCTACTTTCTAGAATTTATAAAGAACTAAGATACATTAGGGCCCTCAAATTTAAAGACCCAGTCCAGAAATGGACATCTGAGATGAATACACACTTCTCAGAGGACAAAATTAAAGAAGCAAATAAATATATGAAAAAATGCTCCACATCACTAGCCATTCATGAAATGCAAATAAACACAACACTGAAATACCATCTCACTCCAAAAAGAATAGCTATCATAAAGGAATCAACCAACAACAAATGTTGGAGAAGATGTGGGGAAAAGGGAACACTTCTCCACTGCTGGTGGGAATGTAGACTGGTACAACCATTTTGGTGATCAGTGTGGAGACTCTTCAAAAGAGTAGGACTGGAAATCCCATTCAAGCCGGCTATTGCCCTACTGGGAATTTTCCCAGAGGAACTGAAAACACTATATCATAGTGATATATGTATACCTATGTTTATAGCAGCACAATTTGTGATAGCAAAATCTTGGAAACAACCAAGATGCCCATCACATGAGGAACGGTTAAAAATTTATGGTATTTCTATACAATGGAGTATTACTCAGCTATAAAGAATGATAAACTTGAAGTATTTATACTGAAGTGGATACCACTTGAACATATACTCATAAGTGAAATAAACCAGACACCCATGTGTAAATATCGTATAGTCTCCCTACTATAAGAAAGCAAATGAAGAAATACAAATAGAAACATATAACAACAACTAAAAATAACTTAGTCTGATAGTTAGGATAAACTGAACTGCATATGTTGCAGGGTAATAATCAGCTTCTCTTCTGAATGGCTAACAACCTAGATCAAAAATTGGAGAAATGTAGTGTGAGTACCGCGCACTAACCGATTGCACCACTGGAGCTCCAAAAATTGGAGAAATGTAAGGGCTTCAAGGTCAGCCAACATTTTTGCCCTAGCCTTTCAAGGTCAGTGAAGACTTGGGATATAGGAGAACCTGCATTGTAACATCACGGAACTCAGTTGTGCCCAAAATTTTCTGATCAAGGAGATTATGGAGCCACAGAGGAATGGCATCTATGATCTATAATGTGCCTAAGGAGAGTCAAATGGAGAGAAAACTTTCTCTCAGGCTTTCACAGAGAGCAAACTGGTCAAGCAATGGCCTTGACTCATCCACATGGCTCACACTGAGGTATGGGGTTACAGAATAAACCCTGAGGGGACTTGACTGACCTCATCAGATATAATAGTTACATTTTTTGTTATATAGGTCTTGCTTTATCATAGTCTTAACCATCCAGCATAAAAGCATAAAAACAAGGTAAATAAAATAAGGCCATAATAATCAGCTGAGCTATAAATGGCTCTAATCAACAACTTCTTCAGATAACCCACTACTATTGTGGACTGCTGGACCATGTTGGATTGTTTCACTGAATTCAAGCACCCATAATAACTGAATGACAATAGAATACCCATCTTTGACAGGACTAAACAGGGCATGGTGGCGCATGCCTGTAATCCCAGCACTCGGGAGGCTGAGGCAGGAGGATTGTTGTGAGTTCAAGACCAGCCTGAGCTACAAAGTGAGCTTAAGGCCAGCCTGAACTGCATAGTGAGACCCTGTCTCAAAAAGACAAAAAAAAAAAAAAAAAAAAAAAGGACTAAACAAAAAAAGGGGGATACAAAGGTAAAGCCATTCTGTGTTTGTATAAACAGTACACTTAGGGCCAAGCGTGGTGGTGCATGCCTGTAATTCCAGCACTCAGGAGGCTGAGGCAGGAGGATGGTGAGGTCGAGACTAGCCTGAGCTACAAAGTGAGCTTAAGGCCAGCCTGAACTGCATAATGAGATCCTGTCTCAAAAAAGAAAAAAAAAAGTACAATTAGGATAAATATGCAGTACTTTTGCATAATTCTATGAGAAGAAAGGTTTGCACTACTAGTGTTTGGACAGGATATTCTGTCTGCTTCTTGTACTATAGATAACCACTAGGAAGATAACAATGTAAAAAGCATTAATTATTTAAACTATATTACAGTTCACCTTTTTAAAAAAGATAGGTATACAGCTACATTCTCTTAATTCATTGATTAGAGGCATCTGCTCTAGTAGTGTTTGTAAACATAATATCATGTATGCATCTTGTACAATAAGAAACCACTACAAAAATAATATGTAATGTATTAATTATTAAATCTGTCCTACTAATTTGATTTGAAACTGACTCATTGCTATTTTTCTTCAATAAAATAAAAAAGAAAGCATATGACGAACCCTTTTCCTGGTTTACAGATGCCCACTTCTGTGTCTTCATATGACAGGGAGGGGCAGAGAGAGAGACACAGAGACAGAGGCAGAGAAAGATAAAAAGAGACAGGGAGGGATTATCTCTTTGGTATCTTTTCTTCTAAAGGCACAGATTCCACCCATGAAGGCTCTACCTTCATGACCTAGTCACCTTCTCAACCCCACCTTCTAATATCAAACTGGAGATTAGGATTTCAATATCTGAACATCAGGGGACACAAATACCTCATCTATGAATACTACCATTTTACATACGAGACAGCAGAGGCATCACCCACTGGTTCACTCGCCTCAGATCATACAGCTGATCAAACACTCAGGAGACAAGAGAAAGTCAGTGAAGACAATGTCGATCCCAAGTTCCCTCCATGCCTCTCTGTCTTTATGTTGGTTCTGGAGCCAATCACACAATCATCCCCAAATCTGACTGGACCCCAGCCCCCTCATCTGGAGTACACTAGTGAGGGTATGAGGAACATGGTCTCCTATGTAGCATCCCAAGGAAGTGAAAGCATACCTCTACCCAAAGGCTTCACACAAATACTCATGGCACTGGAATTCCTGACAGCCAAGAAGCAAAATAATAAAATGTCCATGAGGTAGTGAATAGGTAAAGGGAGGCGCACATAATTATAAAACTGCAGAGCATTAGAAAGGAACAAGCAACTGAAACCTGCTACAACGTGAATGATTCTCAAGTACACTGAGCTGGAAGAAAGAAGCCAGATGCTAACAACACACATTCTATGTGCTTTCATTTATATGAGATGTTCAGCAAAAGTAGACCTATGGGAACAGAAAGTCCCTAGTGTTGACTAAAGCCAGAGAGCAGAATGGCATTAACTGCAGGTAGTCACAAGGGAAATTCTGAGCTTGCTGGAAATGATCTACAACTGAATGGTGATGATGACTGTCAAGAATACACTTATCAAAAATCATTAATTGTACACTGAAACTATAGAGCTTTGTGGCAGAGCTGATATTTTACGAAACAAAAAAGGGAGTTTGAGGCTACAAAGAGGACTTGGTCACCCTTGAAGCCAGCAGTGTCCAAAAGCCTCAAGTGGAGGATGAGTCTCCTACAAGGGTTTGGAAGATGAAGAGATGGTTCTCCCCACAGAGATACTCCTCCAGGGAGGCTCTAGGGCTGATTTCCTTAAGGAAGGGGGCATCCCTCCATGGCCCAACAGATCAACATCTTCAAAGTCTATTTCCAAACAATTGATTGTCCTACACAAAGCAAGACCCCAAGAAACACTTGTCCTCCATGTCCAGTGCTTTTCTGCTCACTGGGGGGCAGAAAGCCAGCCAAGCAGGAAGCCAGTCAAAGACTCATGGCTTTAGTAGCAGGCTTTTCATGCAAGGGCAATCTGAGTATAGACTAAAAAGAGTCCATTGAAGTTTGGACACTGAGGCCACTGGCAGCCTTAACGACAGTGTGGCACTCCCTCCTAGGAGAGAAACATATATGTTACCTAGCATGATGTAACAAATCACCCAAAGCTCAGAAGTTTAAAATCTCCTGCACATAAGACCTCAGTTTCTGTGAGAAGCCCATGCATGGGTTAGCTGGATTATCTTCGCACAGGCTTCACACAGCTTCGCCAAAGCTGGAGTCACATCAGAACCCTCAACTGGGCAAGGATACCCTTCCAAATTCAGATTGGTGGGAAGGGTGCTCTCCCTCCAAGGGTTGGTGGGAAGGGGCTCTCCCTCCAAGGGCTGGAGGCCCCTCCCAGTCCCTTGCCACATGGATCCTTCCTACAGCTGCTTGCCTCCTTGTAGCAAGCCACTGAGCAAGCAGTGGTGTTACACAGCTCCCAAGAAAGTCACAACCACATCACAGAGTAGATGTTCTCTCAATGTTGCTATGCTGTGCTGGCTAGGAGCACGGACTCAGTGGGAAAGATCTCACAAGGGCATAAATATTAAGAAATGGGGACCAGCGCAGGCTGTATAGAGGCTGCTTGTCATGGAAAGAAAGATAGCAAAAACACGGATAACCTGTTTTGTACATTAGACATAGGATCTGTAGTAGAAAACACTGTAAGCAGAGCCATAGGGAACCTGGGAATATAATTTTAAGTGTAGTGATTAGTAAGGTCCTTGCAGATAATGGAACATTCGTGCCATGAATGGAAGGAGGTGATGGCTACTACGTGGAGATAGAGCTCTGCAAGCAGAGGGAGCAGTGAGTGCAAAGACCCTGTGGTTGGAGGAGAGTTGGATGCTACAGGGGTGAGTTCAGAGAGCAATAGGAGGCCAGACTGTGCAAGCCAGGGAAGCAGCATGGCAACACTTCATTGCCCTCTGGGTGAGAGAGATGTGAGCAGGTGCTCTGATGAAACAGCCATCACGGGGGAATCCCCGGATTCTGCTGCACTCCACATCCTGCCCCTTCTGGAGAGGACAACAGGAAAGGCTGGCCGAGATCCAGACAACCAGCTGGGACTAGGCTCACAGGAGCCAGGGAAGAATCATGCACTTTCAGAGGGTGCCTGGGTTGCCTTGGCAACAGGGGCTTCCAAAAACTCCCCAGAGACTCCCTAGGCAGCAGCAGGCCTGGTTCATTTCTTGTAACCCGGCAGTTTGAGGACATAAAAAAATCAATTTATTGGCACAAACAGTCCCTCCGTCTCCTTAGAACCGTATCCAGCAGACGCACACCAGACCTCAGTGTGGGGTGGCTGTGTGAGTGCTGCCCTCAGGGGAATGGGTCTTTTGTGAAGGGGACCACGTGGTCTTTTCCACACCTCATGGAGTGAAAAGCCAGGAGTGCGTGGTTAGGTTTCCAAGTTCAAATCCCAGCTCTGTCAGCTGCTAGCTGCGTAATCTAGGTGCAGTCACTAAACCTCTCTGAACTCTTCTCAAGCCCATGACATAAAATCTAGCAAGATGATGCATGGCTCCTCCCTGTGAGACCAAGCCCCTTGTGTGCCCCAGAGCCCAGCTCTGCCCCCAGATCACCCCAGTTTGTTAAATCATCTCCATTAACTCCTTCAAATCACTGTTCAGCTGTGTCTCCCTTCAGGGTGCTGAACACTCTAATTTATATTGCAACATGTAGAATATTCAAATGTGGGAAAGGGGTAGCTGGGGAAATACGACTTAAAACACAAAGTGTGTTGCCCCTTGCCAACCGAGCTTTGTCAGAAAAGGAATCTGTACCTGTTTCCATTCCCTCCTCTGTGGTTCCCACTTCAGGCCCTGCAGTCCTGCAGCCTCCACAAGCTCTCCTTGGGGAGACCTCAAGGCCATCTCATGCCACAAATGCCTCTTGCATGCAGCCCCCAGGTCAGCCTCATGAGCAAGAGCTGCAGTCCTTGCAGTCCCCCTGCCAGCTGACCCCAAAATGACTTGAGTAACACTGCTGAGTAGTCCTCAGCACCCAGGCTCTAAGCAGGAGCCAAAGGGAACAGAAGCATCAAGGGCCACACGGGGTCATTGTGGGGGTGGAGAACACACACACATAAATGCAGAGCACAGCAAAGTGGGGTGGAGATACATTGGGCAAAGGCAAGAACATCCAGCAATGCTGCAGAATGGTGCCTTCCCCCAACACTGTGACAGAACCCAGGTCCCCTGTTCCACAAGGTAACAATTGGTTGTGTCACCACCCTACTCAGGTCCCAGATAATGACCCTTCTGGGTTCTCAACCACCAAGAGAACAATTACCTCACTCTTCAGCAAGGGAAACCAAGCCAGGTTTGAGGAGCCACATCCATTTTTAACACCCACCCTTCTGCTGATGAGGGAAAGCCTTCTGCTCAGAGAGATAGGGACAGAAATATTGTGGACAGAGAAACCCCAGAATCCAAAAGGAATTCCAAAAGGAAGAGACTATAAAGCCTAGTTCAAGAGAAGCATCTTAGGAAAGAAAATAGCTGAGAATTTTTCTGAATCTTTTGAAGGAATGTATCATCTTCACTGTCAAGGAGAAAGTCAAGACCTAGGAGGACAGGTAAAGTTAGATTCACACTCAGGCATAATACAGTAAACACAGAGAGATTCCTCCCCTCCTCCCTTCCTGTAGAGGGAGATTGAACCCAGAGCCCTGCAGATACTAGACAAATGCTGAAACACTAAATCACATCACCACCCCTCACTTATTATTTTATTTCAGACAGGGTCTCCCTAAGGCTGGCCACAAATTCCTGGTCCTCCTGCCTCAGCCTTCCAGTAGCTGGAATTATAGAATAAAGCCACTATACTGAGCATAGAAAGATACTTAAAAGAAAACAAAGAGATACAGAATGAGGTACATAAATATAGATAGATATAGATATAGATACAGATATAGATATCAACAGAAAGAAACAGGATGTATACTTCAGGAGGGTCCACCTATCTGGAGAAAAATGGAAATAAATGGATTCTAGAATTGAACTGCTTTCTCTCTCCGTCTGTCTCTCCCTTCCTCTTTTCCTCCTTCCTTTGTCACCTCATTTCTGCTGCTCTCAGCCTCTTTCCAGCAAATACCCTGTACCACCCCAGAAAGAGACTAATGGTCTATCTCCATTTCCAGTTAGGTATCCCAGGAATAAGTCTCATTGGTTCAACAAGGGGTCATGTGCTCTCTGTAGGACCAGTCAAACTCCTAAAGGGTGAAACTGAAAATCAACAATCCCCACAAAAACCTCAAACTGGGAGTGGAATAGGTCAGAACAGGAAAAGCATTCATCAAAGCAAAGGTGGCATGGCTGGAGATGGGTAACAGAGAGGCAGAAGGGAAACCAAACAGCAAGTTCTGTCTCCTTACCTTGTCTAGTCACCTTAGCAAGGACATGAATCTACTCTTGAATCTACCCATAGGCATTTCATTCTCTTCTCTGTCTTCAGGGAGGATAAAGATTTAGGGCCTGGATTCTACGAGAAGACTGCTGGGGTCTAGATTCCAGCTCTGGCACTCCCTAACTGTGTGGCCTTGGACAAGTTACTTAACCCCATTGTACCACAGCTGCCTGACTATCAAACTTCTGCTAGGACTACTGTGAGGAATAAATGAATTTCTGCATGTAAAAATGCTCCAGCTGAAAGCTGAAACTAATATGTAGAAAATGTTCTGAAAGTATGTTTTGCCTGCACTATTATTATAGAGGAAAAGTATGAGTGTCTGGTGAGACTATAGGACACAGTGTCTTAGCAGGGTTCCCACTGACACTTGGGGATGGGTCCATCTGGGATTGAGCAACCTCCTGGGCTTTTCAACAGCACCCCTGGATTCTGCCCAGCAGGAGCCAGTAGCAACCCCTTCTCCCACAGCTTGTGACAAGCCCAAATGCCAGTACCCTTGACAAATGGACCACGCAGTCGTAATTATGACCAGGTGAAAAGTGAAGGCACCACAGGCTGGGACTGAGCAGCACAGGGAAGGGCACAGCTCCACCTTCCCTTGCTGGGCACCGCCTAGGAAGTTTCTCCACCTCTCTGCTCCCCTTCATCGTATCTGTGATCTTGACATCACCACCTGCAGGAAACAGAAGGCACTATAGAAAGTAGAAACCTCAATAACCTTGCAGACTCATTCCACAAATTTTGTCCATATTCTTATGAGTCAGGAACCCCAACTTCAAGTGAGTGGTAAAAAGAAGAAGAATGCTAACTTGAAGGATTACTACAGCCATCATTCTGTTTTGAAGTAAATAACACTATGCAGCAGGATTACCATTGTCCCCATTTTACAGATGAGGCAACTGAGACCTGAGAGGGTTCAGTGCACATAGAGGCCTTTGTGCTGATTCCCACAGAAGTTATCGGAGGCACAGAAAAAAGCTTGAGTCAGTGAGTACCCACTGACATGTACTGTGAGAAGGAAAATGCAGTTTTCAGTCCCTGTGTGCAGGTAAAGAAATTAAGGCAGAGGGGCTTAGCCATATTTGAAACCTATTTAGACTCTGTCCTTCCATATTAACCACCACAACATGCACACAGTGAGATTTAAACTCAGTCAGTGCTGTAGAAAGACTTTCCTCCTATGGCCAAACTGAAGGTCACATAGAGGTCACAAGTGAACTCTTGTAGGACCCACTCTTGCGGCTCATGCCGTTCACATGTACATGTGCTCCTACATAAAGACAAACTCCCCCGAGAGACAGAAGACCCCATGCCACAGGAGCCAGCTCCCACGTGGTCAGATCCCTGCAGGGGAGCCACACAGGTCCCCACAGACTGCTGCCTGTATCTGAGTTAGGGAGAAGCAGCCCACCCAGCATTCCCTGCGGGCCACTCTGAGAACTGCACAACAGGACACCACTTCATTCACAGTGTGCCTCTCAACACCCCACTAAGCTCCTTCCCCCAGCACACCCATTTCTTGTGATGTTTGAAATAAACCACACTCACACACACACACACACTAATTGTGGAAGCAGAAGTCAACCTTTCACTCAGCAAATAACAATCAGACCCAGGATGGATCCTCAGACTCTGGAAATTAGGTCGACATAGGCCCCTCGTCTACTCCTCTGGGAGTGGGAATGGGCCAGTAAAGACAGCTCCCACCCCACAGACTCAAGATGCACTGAGATACTGCACTTAGCACGATGCCCAGCACATAGCAGAAGCTCAGCTAACTTGTGTGCACTCTCAGAGAGACAGGGTCGCTCCATTGCACTCTCTCAGAGGGGCCTGGCTGACACCACAGATACCTGTTGGCTGCTGAGCTGAAGCTGTGTGATGGGGGCTGTCACTAGAACAAAATATCTGGAAAGCACAACCTTAAAGAGAAAAGGGTTGTTTTAGTTCATGGTTTTAGAGGGCTCAGTTTGCGGTAGCTGGCTCCGCAGTAGAAATACTATGGCAGAAGGCTGTGGCAGGAAAAGCTGTTCATGCATGGCCACCAGAAAAGCAGAGAGCAAGGGAAGAGTCCAGAAGGACGGTAGTCCTGGAAGTCAGACCCCCATGGCCCACCCAGACCATCCAGAAGGGTGCTCTACTAACCCCCTACTCATCTACAAGCCAATCAAGTTGACAATCAAGATGAGCCATCCCAGGGATGGGGGCAACGCCCATCATCTCTATGAAGAGGCCTAACAGGGCAAAACGTAGGACCATACACCAAATATATCATATAGGATTTGGTACTAGTCACTGTGTCGTCACTGTTGCTATGACTTTTAACTGACCTTTTACAGATGAGGCAACTGAGACCTGAACCCTCTCAGGTCTCAGTTGCCTCATCTGTAAAATGGGGACAATGGTAATCCTGCTGCATAGTGTTATTTACTTCAAAACAGAGTGATGGCTGTAGTAATCCTTCAAGTTAGCATTCTTCTTCTTTTTACCACTCACTTGAAGTTGGGGTTCCTGACTCATAAGAATATGGACAAAATTTGTGGAATGAGTCTGCAAGGTTATTGAGGTTTCTACTTTCTATAGTGCCTTCTGTTTCCTTAGTCCTTTTCCTATGACAGCTGCAGGTGGTGATGTCGAGGTCACAGATACGGTGAGGGGGAGCAGAGAGGTGGAGAAACTTCCTAGGCGGTGCCCAGCAAGGGAAGGTGGAGCTGTGCCCTTCCCTGTGCTGCTCAGTCCCAGCCTGTGGTGCCTTCACTTTTCACCTGGTCATAATTACAACTGCGTGGTCCATTTGTCAGGGTCTACTTTTAATATTTCAAACAGGTGTTACTGTTGCTGTTGTAATTATTATTGCCATGATACCCTCTTAGGGTCTGAACATGAGCACATAACATGGTGAATTTCCCCCAACACAAGTGGCAAAGCAGGACTCTGAGCTCAGGCAATCTGACTGCCAAGCTCTTGGTCCTAACTATCATGCCACATGATTCCTTCCCTGTGCCTCACCTTCCGGATCAGTGAAGACAGAGCGAAGCCCAACATCAGTTGGGAAATGAATATTTAAAGGAAAATCCACGGGTAGTCCAAAGCAACCTTTTGATCACTGTTATCAGCCGTACAGTAAGAACACTACCATAGCTGCCTCTTCTAGCCTACGTCTCCTCCAGCACAAAAACACAATACCAGGTCTTCGAATAGGTGGAAAAATACCTGACTGGGGATTACTTTTTTATTCTTTTGCTGGCCGATGAACTGGCCAAACTTGCATGGATCGGTTCCCACTAATACTACCATCTTCTTACAGGCGCGGAAAATGAGGCACGGGATTTTGATCCCTCTCCTGGTGCCGCCAGCTGGATCTGACCACAGACACTGGCTCCAGAGCTTGCCCTCTGAATCTCGGCCACATCGTCCTTCTGGGATCCTAAGGTGTACGATGGCTATGACCACCACCTCTTCCCTCCACACCCGCAATCCAGCGGCCTCTGAGCGGACCGCTGGTCTCCGGGCAAAAGCCATCTCGTCAAATCCTCCCTGGAAGCTAATTCAGCCACTTACTCCCAATTTGTAGTGGATGCTGTCATCTCTCAGATTTCAAAGAAGATGAATGCATGGGTCAAATTGAATTTAAAAATTTAATTGAATAAGACAGAACCAGACAGCTTGATGGAAGACTTTGATCCAATAAAGAGAGAGGAGAAATGCGTGCTCCTAAAGCCGGGGTGTGATGGGGAGCTGTCTGGACCTTGTCTAGCCTCTTCTCATCTGCAGGAAAACTAGTTATGCCAATTATGGAGGAGAAAGTCCTGGGACACTGTGGGGAAGACTGTTCCAAGGCCCTTTCTAGATCATCATGTCCCCAAGCAAGCCAACAGGCTACTACCTACCTGTCTGTCCTCCCTGAGAGCACACCAACACAATCCTGAGCCCCCAAAGCTGGAGGTCTTGTTTTAGACCTCACAAGACCCCTATACCCTTGTCATAGTAAGGACCTATGGGTAACCCACTACTATTATGGACAACTGGACTATATTAGATTATTTTGCTGAATTCACACACCTACAATATTTAAATAGCAATGGACCACACAAAAGAGATCCTGTCACACACACTTTAGACCCGTAGCCCAAAGAACATCCAGTCTGAAGACTTGTTAGTGTGTACCACAGGCAGTTTGTTTTCCAGTTCTTGGATTTCTCATTTTAAAAGCCATGTCTAGTTTCCCTTTAACTACTGCTTCCCAAAGTGAGATCCCAGCTCTGCTGGGAACCTTCTAGAAATATAGACTCTCAGGTCTCACCCCAGGCCTTCCAGACCAAAACCTGCACCTTAACACTAAAGTTGCACAGGATCCTTTTCACAGCAGTTCTCTGCCCCCAGTGCACAGCAGAATCAGTGGAAAAGCTGCTAAATGCTCTGCCCTCTGGCTGCTCCTTGTGGTGAGACCCCAGACATGAGACCAATGCAGTAGCATTTCTAAAGAGTCCTGGTGATCTCAAAGGAGGCTGAGGCCAAGGGCCAGTGGATGAAAATCATATCTGGCCCCCCGGGAGCACACGTTCTCATCTGGTGGAAGTAGCCAGAGCTGCAAAGCAGGCCTCCAGCCCCACACTCCTGATGCCCCTCTGTCTGATGACATATCCTACCTTCCAGCTGTGGCCACTATGACCCTGACAGATTCATATACTTGGTAACTCTAGAGCTCCTCCCCCCCCCCACATTCACCTCATGCTCCCCTCTTCCCTGTTAGGATGGGCATTACCAAGAGACAACCAAGCAGTTTCCAGTCAGGTAAACATATATCCAACCCACATCAACACCCAGCAATCCCTCTCCTAGGTTTATTATCAACCAAGCCAAATGGGTGCCTATAGACAGGCAGGATGAGGTCATGCACAAAAGCATGGCTCATAGCAGCCAACCTGGAAACAGCCAAGTGACCAGCAACAGAAGGAAAGAGAAACACTGCAGTACAATCACTCAGTAGCCTCCTTTTCAATAAAAGGGGAACCTATGCAAAACGGAGGTGTCCCAAGAACCCAACACTGAGGAAATTAGCCAAATGAATGCTGCATGATTTCATTTATGTGAAGTTCTTTTAATACACAACAAAGATACGGTTACAGAGAGATTAGACCATCTCTGGATGAAAGTGCAGCAGTGTTTAGGGTCAAGAGAAAACTTCTGAAGTGACCTAAACATAATATTTTAATCTGTTTGGTGGACACACAGTTATACATATCTGTCAAAACTCACCTAACAGTACTAAAATGTATGCATTTTACTCTATGTAAATTGCACTCAATAAAGAAAAGAATTTTACTATTAGAGTTTTTCAAAGCTTTCAAAAGCCAGGGTAGGTAATAGAATGTGTATGAGTTTAGGAATTTGATTCTCTGGCCTGGGGAGATAGCTCAGAGGCATAAGCACCTTCCTGGAAAGCACAAGGTCCTGAGTTCACTCTCCAGTACCGCATGTAGTGCCAGCTCTAAAACCAGGTGTGGTGGTGCACATCTGCAATCCCAGCACTGTGGAGGCTGAGACAGGAGGATCACTATAAGTCAAAACTGTGTAGCAAGACACTGTACTGGAAAAAAAAAGGAATTTGATTCTCAACTTTTCCATAATCTGTGAAACCCCAGATTATCACCAAGGTAAACATGATTGCTTAGTGGCTGAATCCCCTTCCTAATCTCTGTTCTCCCTTGCTGTCTCTGATTAAGAGGAATGAAAGCAAATGTTCACTGTTCCTGCCTCTCTTATAGCTAGGAGTACCTGATACTATAACATGCAGGTGGAGTCTATTGGACAGAGAGAGTTCTGAGATGAATAAACAAATGAAAAAGTTGTAGGTAACACTATCCTTCATTTTCCCTCCTCGCATTTGAAAACAGACATGAAGCCAGAGTACAGGCAGCCATCGCTTGACAGTGAAATGACAAGTAGTTACAAAAGTGGAGAATGACCATGAGCTGCTCCAGATTTGCCAACCTCCGGATTTCTTATATGAGAGAAACAATTTCCAAGCTAAGTTCTCTGCAGTTGAAAGCATCTCTAACCACCCACCACCAGTGATGCCCAGGAGGCCATCTCTGCCCAGTTAGCTCATCTTGGTGAAGGGGCAAAACCATGTCCCAGGCTCACTGTGGGTCCCCAGTGCAGTCCATCCTTGCTGTCTGCCTTCTCCCTCAAGAATCCAGACCATTCAACAGTGAAGACAACTCAAGAGGCTGAGCAGGAGGATTGTTGTGAACTCAGGCTACAAAGTGAGCTCAAGGCCAGCCTTAACTGCATAACAAGAACCTCTCTCAAAAAAAAAAAAAAAAAAAAAAAAGACAAAACAACAAAACAGTGCAGACAGCATGTTGGGTGGAAGAGGGGATATCCTCTTCACTGGAGCAGAGGTAATAGAGATGATCCCAAATGATTCAAAGGAGGCATGCAACAGCTCCCATACAACCATTCTGGTCCCTGTTTTCTATAGAGTACTCACTAAAGCACGAGGGATAGTCAGCACTTTATTACAGAATAGACTTTGTGTGAGATAATTTTGCCAATTATAGGCTAATTGGAGTGTCCCCAGCATGCTGAAAGCAGGCTAGGCTGAGCAGTGATGTTCAGGATGTCTGCGTATGAAATGTGTTTTCAATGTATATTTTCAACTTCCCATGAGTTTACCAGGATCTCATGTTATCCTAATTAAGGAGCTTGTGTACCAGCAAGTGTAGTGGCCAAAATAGAGCAGTTGCCTTCACTCCTGGAATCTATGACACTGTTATGTCACAAGGAGAGGGGACATTAAGAGTTCAGATGGAATTAAGATCTCTAATCAGCTGACCTTGAGGTGATAGAATACTAGCTTATCAGGGTGGAGGAGGAAGGGCACTATAACAAACATAAGTTCTGAAGCAAGGTCAGAAACAGCCAACTGAGCATGGCTGGCTTGGCAGGAAGGGGCCATGCGTCAAGGAATGAGCAACCTCTGGGAGCTGAAAATTATGCTTTCCTAGAAACTCATCAAGGAGTAAAACCCTGCCCACACTGGGCAGAGTAGACCTGAGCTCAGAGAGACCCACCGCAGGCTTCTCTGATTTCCAGGTCTGTAGATAATAAGCACACTGTTTTGTCTTTCACTACTGAACTGTTTCTGTTACTGTAGCTAAAGGATGCAAATGCAGGATGATCTGGAAGCTGAAATAAACCCTTCTCCCAGTAAGGATGAAAGGCATTAAAATAGTCCATCTAGAAAAAATTCTAAATTGTGATCTGGCTGGTGATCACATAGCTGTAAAAATATGCACATTTTCTTCCTACAGGTATATGATTTAATTGCCAAAAACCAAAAAGTCACAGTGTCATGACTATACATGACACACACTATACACTGTTAACAGCAGGGGTGGCCAACTTGTTCTCTCACAGGCTAAGGGTTTGGGGCAGAAGCCCGCACTTTTCAGGCACATCTACCCTGGGGCTTCCTTTTCCTCCCCCCAAGGCATCTTTCTTTCCCATAGTTTCTGTTACCATCTTGTCAAGCATTTTCACTACTACCTAGCATGACCACACAACTCTGCTTGCTTAGAAAAGTCTCCATTTGCACCTGTTGGCCCATTCGAATCATTAATGGTGTGTGCTGGTTTGAATGATAAATTGAGTAGCCACTTACCTTCAGCAAACTGCTGGAAAGGTGGCATCTGAGAAAACATGCCTCTCAGAGGAAGAAGAAAGCACTATCCCATTGCACCCCAGTCTAACATCTCTGAGGTATAAGGAAACAAACAAGAATGAAACCTCCCCAGGCCATTTGTCTCCGATTGTGCCCACCCCTCTGATCAAACAACCACACAGGCTGCCTCAGCTCAAGACGAGCTCAGAGCAATCTAGGGTGCAGATCTATAAAACCTCTCTTATATCCTGCTCCAGCCCCAAACCAAACTGCCCACTCCATCCTCCCAGGGCAAAATCTGCGCACTTAAAAGCATCACATGAGACCTAGCCAAGGTAATTACCAATTTGTTCACTGCAGGAACCATCTGCATCCCTGCCCCCTCCATCTGTCCCTAACCTTGGGGTTGAGAAGAAAGGCAGACAAGTGTTTGGGCCGAACTTTTTTCTCTAACCACCTGCATGGCATCCTGCCTATGGGGAATCAGAAGAAAGATGCAGTCCATCATCTGTGTTCATCACCTCTGGGGCCACACGAAGACCACCCTATAAGAGTGGCCTAGCAGAGCCGGGCGTGGTGGTGCATGCCTGTAATCCCAGCACTCGGGAGGCTGAGGCAGGATTGTTGGGAGTTCGAGACCAGCCTGAGCTAAAAAGTGAGCTTAAGGCCAGCCTGAACTGCATAGTGAGACCCTGTCTCAAAAAGACAAAAAAAAAAAAAAAAAAAAAAAAAGAGTGGCCTAGCAAATCTGACCCAGTCCTGCCCAGTGAGGGCTGTTTCCCCACAGTGCGAGAGTGACTGGACTCTAGCTTGTAGCTCAGCCAGCTTAGCATATGGTAGTGTCCTATTGGCTCAATTGACAGTAACCTCAATGACCAAATATGTAAGTGGAGGAGGCCTATGGTTCCTTCCCCAGTCTTCAAGGCTTCCAGCTAAAGACCCAGGTGCCATGGGACAGGAGTGACCCATGCCCTGTCTGAGGTCCTGGTTTGTGGAAACTGTGGCAGACGGCAAGATAGGATTTGAGCCACTGTGGTCTCTGGTCATCTGTCATGCAGTAGTTGGTACTTAATACACAAAGAATGTAAATGATGCAACTTCATGCTGTGCCCAGATACACAACGATATGTACGACTAGGATCGGTACTATCTGAAGTATGTAACCATCTGTCAGCCTGTCACTGGACTCAGGAAAAGTCTATAACCAATAGCCAAAGTGGAAAACTATGATTGGCAGCCATTCCTGCAAAGAAAAGAAAGGGATGAGTTTCCTCCCAAGAAAACAATGCTGGAAGATTAAAAAAAAAAAAAAAAAAAAAAAGAACACTATCAAATCCAGGAACTTCATTGCTTGACCATCTCCTGCCTCACATTTCCTGCTTCTTTTGGTATAGTGATGTCTCCAGCTGATTTTTAAAAAATTTCCACTGATGGCTCCCACTGATGACTATGCCAGAAGATGAGGTACCAAGGCCCATCACAGAGGCTGGAACTTTCTCTCCACTGACGCCCTGAACTACCTTGCCACCATCTGTGGCCTTAAGGATCAAGTACTATTCTCAGTGCAATGTGTCTGGGCCACCAGACTACTCAACCTCTACTCCAGTGTGAGTTTGGAGCCAACACATACTCTCCAGTGCCATCTTTCACTTGGAAATGATGCTTGGCTGTAGGCACACATTACCATTACCTAGAGAATTTTAAAAAATAACACAGATATCCAGGTTCCACCCCAAGCCAGTCATATTAGCTACTCACAAGGTGAGGCCTGGACTTTTTTTTTCATGTTTTCCCAGAAGATCTGAGTTATAGCCAAGCTTGACACCATTGATTTGGAGTGACGTCTGTTTCTGAACGCATCTCACGCCCCAAAGGTCACTGTGGCCACTGTTGTGACCACCACAGTTCTTCCCTGTCCTCATCACCAGCAAATCCTGTCCACTGTACTTTCTAAACATCTCAAGTATCTGTCTGCTTCAAGCCAGCTTCCCTGTCACAAGTCAGCACAAAGCACCGTCGTGTCATCACTGGCCCTGACCACTGTAGAACCTTTTACCTAGCGTGCCTCCTGCTCCCCATGTTCCTCTCTGCCTCTTTACAATGTAGCTCCCTACAGTGGCCAGAAGGCTCTTCAGTCAGGCAATATAATGTCCTTGCTTAAAAACCATTATGACTTCCAGTTGGACTTAACCCAACTCTGCCAGGAGCTTCAAGAATCTACATGATCCAGTCCCTGCTGCCTCTCCAGCCTCATCAACCCATCCTTGCTGTCTGCCTTAGGCCATCCCTCCCATACAGGTCTTTCTAGAAAGAAATGTTCTAGGTCTTCACTGTCCAATATGGCACCTGTTAGACATGTGGGCCTACCAGGCACTTGGAAAGCGGCCAGTGCAAATGAGGAACAGAATTTTTAATGTTATATAATTTCAATTCATTTAAACTTAAATAGCCTCAAGTGGCTACCATGTTATGCAGCACAGAACCTAAGCTTCAAGCATGACAAGTTATTTCCTTGGCACTACAGAACAAGGCATGAGATTACGTGTGAGAGAAAAGTGGATCTTCAAAGGAAATCAGAAAGATATTTGTAGACTAAGAGATGGACAAGAAGCAAACATCATAGGTATCTGCTTAAGGAAGGAGAAACTAAAGATGCCCAAGAGTGAGTGGGAGAGAATGGTGGAAGGATACACACCCCAACACCATGGGCTCCATGTGGCTGTGCTGAGGTGTACAATGGACAGTATGTTGCTGTAGACAAATACAAGCAATTTGAACCCACTGACATAAATTCAAGAATCTGTATAGCTAAACAATATGTTGTTTGCAAATAAAACATACGAAGCAAAATTTAAAAATAGCAACAGAATGATAAAGTGGTTACTAATGAGGGAAGAAAGATGGAGATGGCTTAGGACAAGGATATGCCTCCACCCTTAACCCTTGCAGTGCAGGGCCCATCAGGCCCAGTGGCACATACCTGAAATCCCAGCTATTCTGGAGGCCTGAGCAGGAGGTTTATAATTGCAAGGCTAGTGTGGGCAACTTAGTCTCAAAAGTTTGGATTTTTTTCTCTCAGTGTATTTGGTACAGGGTCTCATTTTGCAAATTGGACTCATAGTAATACTTCTGCTTTCAGCCTCACCAGCAGTGGGCATGCACCACCATATCCAGTCTCAATGGCCAGCTCAGCTTACCCAGGGGCTGGGCCAGTGCAGCCTATAGTACTGGGGGATGAAACCCCAGTCTCTGTGCTTGCCTAAACAGGTGCTTAGTTTGCTAAGCTATCTTGCTGACCCTTTTTTAAAATTTTAAACAGCATGAGATGTAACTTAATGGCAGAACATTTACCTTGTATACCCAAGGCCCTGGGTTTAATATCCTACATCACAAACACGCACACACACACACTCAATCAATCAATCAATCAATCAATCAAACTATTTTTCACTTTTACTTTCCCCAAGCTGGAGAAATTGGAAACAGTCAGTGGTAAAATCCTCCTCTAAAAGAAAAAGTTAAAGTTCTAAAATGCGCTGCAATTACTACTGAGATAAGCTAGAAATATAAGCACACAAGTATGTGCACATGTAAACTTCAAGCCTACCCTTCTCTGTGCAGCTTGGATTTTGGAGTTGGACTCTGTATAGGCTTCTCCTTTAGCCCACCTATACAATGCTTGGCAGTGTCAGAGGGGGTGCAAGAGGAACACTGTGAGAGGCAGGGCTGTGCTTGTTCACCCAGCTGTTCTCCCTGCTCCTGTGCTTGGCTGACAGCTGGTGGCTGTGAAAGAGCCCACTAGCACAGGAGAGCTTCCAAGGAATCAGGGTAGCTCTCCTGGAGTGGTTTTCAGCTCACCAGTCCTGGCTTGCAGATCAGCAAACTGTGCACTCTGAGGTAAACCACAAAGTCTAACTAAGTAAAATAGGCTCTAAGGCCGCCCCTGATACTCATGGTCTGGATAATTTGCAGGGCAGAGAATGTGAAGAATTATAATCCTGAGATTCCATGTTTTATTGTGTAGCTGATTTTAGGGAGTGGAGATTGTCTGGGTGAGCCTGACCTAATCACAGGAGTCCATTAAATCCAAGTCTAGAAGACAGAAAGAAAAGGCAGAGACGCAACACCCTGAGGCTCCCAGTCGCCATGACTGGAAGATGGATGGGCTGGACATGCAGGAGTGCAGGTGTCAGCAAGGAGCTGAAAGGAACACCAGGTGACAGCCAGCAGGAAAAGAGACCTCAGTGCCACAGCCCCAAGAGCTGCCCCAACATGGCATGTGAGTTTGGAAGTAGAGCTTTCTCCTTCACATGAGCACTCTGTTGGGCTGACCCCAGCATCGTCACACCCTGAACAGCAAACTGTGCTTAGCAAAGAACCGCTAAGCCAACCAACAGGTGAGATGTTAGTCTCACCTTTTTTACTTCAGTAAAATGAAGTGGAACATCACAATCATTTCAAGCGCCAGGTACACTGCCCTGAAATACATCCTCCCAGCTGTGCAGCCATCACCAGTGTCCTCTCCAGGATTCGTGCACAAACTCAGACTTAAACTCTGGACCCACCAAGTGGTAACTTCCCATTTGCCCTCCCCCGGCACCTAGCAATCACTGTTCTGCTCTCTATGACTATGTTAAGTGTATATTTCAACATTCTTATAGTTTTTAGTAGTAGCAGATTTTAGAGTTTCTTTACTTTCCAAGGCTGAGTAATATTCTATCTTCTGCACATGCCACATTTTATTTATCCATTCATCCATCAGCTCGATAGCATTGCTTCCACCCACTGGCTCTCATGAGCAATGCTGGATGAACCTGGATGTGTAGGTATCTGTCTGAACCCCTGCTTTCAATTCTTTGGGGCATTTACCCAAAGGTGCAGTTGCTGGGTCGCACTGCAAGTCTACATTTCTGAGGACCTGCCATACTGTTC
Organism: Ctenomys sociabilis; assembly: GCA_004027165.1. Lineage (NCBI taxonomy): Eukaryota > Metazoa > Chordata > Mammalia > Rodentia > Ctenomyidae > Ctenomys > Ctenomys sociabilis. Next base: position 29,046 of record PVKA01008430.1, read on the forward strand.
CATAGCAACTGAATAAGTGTTCCTTGAAACTCCTGAATTTGTGCTAACTTATTATTCTGCAGCAAATTACATTTGGGTGGTTTTAGCCCTAAAGGTGGTAACTGCTTCTTACATTTGCTATTCCCATATTGCTTACTTTTCTTTACTTCCCTTACTAGGTAATTCCCTCAACTAGTTAATGTTTTATACTATTTCTCTTATTCAAATTACCAGTGTGACCTGTATCTCCTGAGTGTCTCTAACTCCTACAGCCCTTAAAAACTGTGTTCTCTGTGGAAATCAATGTGTAGGATGAGTTATGGGATGCAGGGCTGACTTAGTAATGGGCACCCTTTTCTGATTGTAAATTCACAAAAGTTTAACTTTGCTTGGGTTCCTGGGAAGGGTGCCACTCTTACTGATGTCCAATGCTCCTATGTTCCAACAGTGTATTGGAAATAAACCACAATAGTACAATGATCTAAAGAAAAAGAAAGACAAGCTGAAGTTCACCGCTGCTATCTATTTCACCCCTTAGAGGTTTTGTTTCAAAAAAATTTAAGTTAGTGAGTAATATAACTACAAATGTCATTTTTTCTAAATTCAAATTTTAATTCACATAGTATTTGATTGAATTTGAACAATGCATTTTAAATAAGATTCTTCAACTTTTCATGCTTTTCTCTGGTTGGTTGGTGCTTTGCGGGATGTAACTCAGGGCCTTGGCCACGCTAGGCACACACTGTATTCCTGAGCCTTTCCTCCAGCCAAAATTACTTATTTTAAATCTAAGTATGAATCAAGAAAAATGTAATGATCTATGCAAAAATAATTTTCTTTATAAATTATTATAATTTTGTATAAAGGAAGGAGGTGTTAAAATAATCTATACCAGGTTTCAGATACCAAGAGTGACACTGGGGAAGGGCACCATTATATTGGGACTTATTGTCTTGCTCTAAGCATTAGACTTGCATTTGTTGTTGCTGTTATGGTGCTAGGATTGAACCTAGGACCTTCACACTGAGCTACATCCCCAAGCCTTTTTTAAATTTAAATTTACTGGTACAATTTAGGTGCATGTAACAATCACATTCATCACAGGGAATTTGTACCTGTACATGATACATTTTTTTTCCAGTACTGGGGATTAAACTTGGGACCTCACACTTACCAGGTAGGTGCTTAAGCCACCGAGCTATATCCCCCACCCATGGTTCCTCTTGATTCCTCTTCTTTCCCCATCCCCCCTTTTTATGTTTTTAAGACAGGGTCATCCAGTTGCGCAGGCTCAAGCTTTCAATCATCCTGCCTCCCAGAATGCTGGGACTACAGGCATTGCCACCAAGATGCTCACAGTCTTTATTAATGTTTGGAAACAAGTTTAATTTCAACAGCACAAAAAATATGGACTAGGTCCCACTCTACCATCCCTTCTCCTCTCTCCTATTCCCAAACTCTTAGTGCTAAACTTTGCTCTTTAGACAAAAATTGCAGTCCTAGGATTTCACATTTCCAAAATCCTCCTCTCCTATCTGATGCAAGCATGGAATTCCCCTGGAGAAAAAGTGCAAGATTACAATAATTTTTTCCTCCATAATTTCTAGTCATAACCCTTGACTAATGGCTTGTCCCTCACAAGTCCCTCTCCTCTCTGTCTACCTCAAGATCCAGCTGTCACCAGCTCCATGTGCATCAGGATATGAACCTGGTACCTAGGCTACCGTGGTAACATGGCCCATGTGGCTTTTTTCCCACCTGCCAACTGCACTAGACCACAGGTAAGGAAACAATAATACACACACACACACACACACACACACAGAGCACACTCTTCTTTCACAGTCACTCTGGATACAAGTGCGCTCCTGGTCCATAGGGTCCCATCTCTACAACCAAGGGAGCACATGGAACCACCTAATGCTCTTTAGAGGCCATTCAGGACTCAGATCACCCAGGACTGGGTGCTATGTCTGAGGATGTCAAAGATGTCCCACCTGGTGAACTGAGTCCCAGACCCAGGAAGGAAGTCCTGTCTCATAGGGCACATGTGTAGTTAGATCAGGAAGCAGTCAATCCTCAGGACCCATGGTGTTGACCCCGGAGCACAGCCACCCCATCCCACACCATGGGTCCCAAAACTCAAGGATGCCAAACTGCCTCCCATAAATGGGGTTAGATTTCCATATGACCTATACACAACCTCCTGTACACTTTATCTCTAGGTTATTTATATCTAATGCAATGTAAATGCTATGTTAATAGTTGTTATACTGTATTGTTTAGAGAATAATGACAAGAGAAATAAAGCACTGTACATAATTTGGGACATATGCAATTTTTAAACCATTGCCCATGGTTGACTCCACAGCTGCAGCATCAGGGGCACAGAAGGCCACTGTCTTGGTGGAGTTTAGACACATGACACTTGCATCACCCACCAGTGATGGACATCTCAGTGTGATGCTATTTTCACCTATCCGGCTGCACAGATCCGAAGTTTGGTAGCCATGAACACAGCTGTGCTCCCAGCTAACAGAGTGTTTTTCAAGATGGGTAAGAAGGTCAAGAACATAACTCAACAGAAAAGTGGCAGAGGAGATGTGCAAAGAGTAGACAGTAAATACAGACAATGCTTAAAACAAAAGAACAGATGACCGCTCTGCTCATAATAATAAAACTCTAAGAAAACAACTCATGCAGAAGTTTAATACATTGATAAGATCACAGTAGACAAACTTGTAAGAAGACACATTGGCATGATGTGGGGGATCTGAAAATTACAGAAATTTTAATCTTTGAGCCATTGATTTACTTCTAGGAACCCAAATAAACCTTATAATTCCAGTTATGTAAGAAGAATTCAGCACATGGATAATCATTGCTGCATTGTCTGAGGCAGTCAAAGCTCAAGCATACCTTGTCCTACAGAACACAAACTAAACCAAGTGCCAAGCTGGGTGTGGTGGCACATGCCTGTAATCCCTGAATCTTGGGAGGCTGAAGGTGGGGATCATAGGTTCAAGCCCAGCAAAAGTACCTTAGCAACTCAGCAAGACTCTATGTCAAAAAAAAAAAAGTGGGGAAGGCTGGGGATGTAGCTTAGTGTGAAGGCCCTGGGTTCAATCTCCTGTACTGCAATAACAACAAAACAAATCAGTTTTACAGCCATTTAGCACAGTACTCGGGTAGGAGGGTGATCAATGAAACAATCCCAAGACATAGCAGAAAAATGAAATATGATAAGGCATGAAATTGTGTGTGTGATGAATGGCAAAATTATTTTCAGTAATGATCTTTAATAATCATTTTCTTGACCCAAACCTTAGATTTAAAATAAGCTATTTTTAAAGATTAAGCTTCTGTTTTGAAGAGGCTCAAATTCCACACACACATAGAAATCTGGAAAGACGGGCACAGGCCCTCACCCTGTGTCTGTGCAGGCAGGTGGCAGTGTGCCCAGCCGTGAGTTTCTAGGAGTGAGAAGCAAATGCTTTTCTCCCCACTTCTGTGCCATGTAACCGTTGCCTCCTCAAAGATGGAAGGTAAAGAGAAAATAAAAATGAAACCAAAGGACTTGCCTCGGCAGTGTTCTCCCTTTACAAATGGAGAACAAAAAGGAATAGGAAAAAGACCCCATTCCTGGGGAGGGAGAGCACCCCACGACCCAGAATCCTCTCCCTAGCCTGGACCACTGGCCTCGTCTTACTGCCATCAGTTCCAAGACTCCTGCCTCTCTGCACTCTCAGCCCGGAGCATCTGTTGCTTCTGTTTACCTTGCAATCAGTCAGTATTTACTGATCATTTGGTTGGTTTTTGTTGTTGTTGTTTCAGTACCGGGAATCAAACTCTGGACCTTGTACATGCCAGGAAGGCATTTATACCACTGAGCTGTTTCCCCAGCTGCAAGTCAATATTTATCGAGGTCTGGCCAGGATCTAGGCCCTATGCTGAGTTCTGGAACACACTGATAAACCTCAGGGCCAAGATCCTTGCTACCTTGTAGACTTACCTGCCACATACAGCCACACAGGAGTGTCCTTTACAATTTTCAAGAAACAAGGAGCAGTCATTTCCCCCTTGGACGAAGCAATCATGATTCAGCTATGGGGACCCCATCCCTGACTCTGTCTAATCCTAATCCAGAGGCCCCATCTCTAGATGCCACAGCAGGATTAAGTTTCCACCTCTCTTCAGCCTGATAATTCAGTTTGAGAGCCAGCACGTGAAGATGTAGGAGCCTCACACCATACCCACAGCACAGCCGGAGGGCACAAGATGAGGGGGCAGGTGCCATGTCATTAGCACACATTCATGCCTGTCGGCGGCCTGTTGGCAAGATTTGTGCAGCCGTGACATAAGGAACAGTTAAGGTTGACCCCAGGGATCTAATAGCCTGGCACATAGCCAGGGCTCAGAACATGGCAGGCACACCAGAGGGCTAAGCGGATTCCATCCCAGCTTTCTTTGGTCCCTTCTCCCACATATGTCAACCGCAGACAGGAAACAGGCAGGGGTCCCAGGGTGGGAAGGGCCACCTCAGGTAGCCAGGAGACCTGGGTGCCTGGGCAGAGCCACACAAGCTCTCCCCCACTTGGCCTCTGAGTGAGTCAGCTAAGCGCTGCAGCAGAGACGCCTACCACACCGCGCTGCAGTAAGCCCACTCTCGGCCTCCAGAAGACACTGCCATTTATATGCCCATCGATTTGCTAAGACTATTTTTACTATTCTTCTTCCTGGAGAAGGCTGTATATATATTTTGGGCTGTGTTCTTCTCATAAATAAATAAGGATGTAGGTAAATATGAATAAGAGCAGAAATGTATTAAGTGGCTGGCATGGTGTGGTGTTGTTGCAAGACTCAACCTCCAGGAAATTTTCTGGTGTTTTCTTTTGTTTGGCTTTGTTTTGTTTTTCAGCACTGGGGATTGAACTCAGGACCATCACACTGAGCTACACTCCCAGTCCAGGTTATATTTTCAGTTTTGAGATAGAGTCTCACGAAGTCATTAAGTTGCTCAGCCTGGGCTCAAACTTGGGATCTGTTGTAGCCTAACTGACTTCATCTTGACCCTTCAGTCACTATTTTGTTCCCTCCTTGTTTTGTTCTAACTTGTTCCAGTACTGCACCCTCAGAGACCCGAGTTCCAGGAAAACTAGCTAATTGATCTCAAACCGCAAGTCCAACTGCTGTTAAAATTAGCTTATCAAACCCAAACTGCAGGTCCTACTGCAGTTGGTGCAAAAAGATACAAATTAGCTGCCCAAATAACTGTTACAAAAGGCGCTAACCAATTATTTTAAAAGTTACCCCAAAGTAACCAATGCAATCTGCTTCTGTACAAAGCTTGCCTCATCCCCTCTTCCCCTCGCTGGTTTGCGGTTTTGAAGCTTAAATACTGCTCCTTGAAATGGACAGGGCACCTCTCTTTGCATTTCTGCATAGAGACCGCAGCAGGGTACTTGCTAAAATAAAGTGCTTCCTTGATTTTTGGACTTGTCCCATTGTCATCTGATTTTTGAGTTACAACAGGATCCTCCTACGCAGCCTCCTAGGACGCTGGGATTACAGATGAGTACCACCACACCCAGCTTCAGCCCCTATGATTTTAACTTTCTATCATAACAACCCAAATAGGCCACTACCATATTAATTCTCATTTTATAGAAGAGTAAACCAAGGCTCAAACAAGTGAATTCATGCTCTCAAAACAGGGGCAAAGAAGATGTGAGAAAAATCTGATATCTAATGATTCCTGAAAATCTTAAACATAGAAGTGCCAATAGTTCTCCTCCTAGGAGATACACAGAAAAATAAAAATACAGCCCTACAGAAACATGTAACTGAATGTTCTTAGCCACACTGTTCACAAACCTTAAAAGTGGGGAAAAAATCTGAATGTCCATCAAAGGATGGATGAATGTGCTATAGCTACTGTCTTACTTACTTTTTAATGGTTGCTGGGACAAATACCCAACACTCAAAATGATGGAAAGTTTTATTTAGCTCACATTTTGTGGCAGTTTCAGTTCATACTCTGCTGGTTCTAAAGCAGAGGAGGAGCAGCAGTTGCGGCGCCCCTCAAGTGTCTCTTCCTTCTATGCTGACTTCGAAGACCAGTGCTCCTCCAAAGTGCTACACTGCGAAGATCGAGCTCCTCCAAAGACAAGAAGACTTCGCCAGCGAAGTAGGGCAGGGCAGCTAGGAAACCTTCCTCAACTCCTTTATATACATTTTTTTTGTGCAGAGTCGTTCTGGGAAGGTCTATGGCCATAGGGTAGGACCAATCTTACTCCAGGGTGGGCCCAATCCACACCGAGGGTGGAACAAATTGCACCCCAGGGGCAGAACCAATCAAGCCCTAGGGGACTGGGTGGGGGAGGGGCGCGGGGGTGTATGGATACCAGAACTGCCTGAGCAGATTTAGCCAAGGCACAATGTGACAGCTACATAAAGAAAGAAACATAATTCATCTGGAAACAAGAGATGGCAAGGAAAGAAATAGCCAGGCATGGTCTCACACACCCGTCACTCCTGCCTACTGGAAGGCTGGGGCAAGAAGGATCACAAGTTCAAACCCAGGAAGTACTACATGCTCTGCGTCACCAGCTGCAGCATGGTGGTCAGAAAAGCACTCAGGCTTAGTGGCTCAGTCTATGTGCAGGCAAATTCATAGCAAGAGCTTGGTGGGTGCCAGGCAGGAGTAGGTGGGACGGAGAGGGGTAGAAATGGATTCAGGATTCCTTTGGGGACAATAAAAATGCTTTGGAATTAGACAGCAATGAGGGTTGTGCAACTTTATGAATATACTAAAACTGTTTTGTGCTCTTTAAAATTGTCATCTTTATGGAAATTAATTGTCTCAATTTTAAAAGAAAAACAGGCAGATCACAGATTTGACCTCAAGGGTCTCTGATCCAAAGCTCTATTACGGAGTTCTAACAGTGCCTATGGCCAAGACCCAACCTCCACTTCCCCTTTTAAGTGCCTGTCTCCTTGGGTTCCCACATCATTGTGGGCTGTAGGCTGAGCTGGCCAGGGAAATGCTAAATGCCCTGACAGCCCTACATTTCTGCCAACTGCCCTGAGCTGGGGTCCAGCTTATTGCCACCCCTGAGACCCAGAGCAGCACAGCAGCAATGCTTTATGGCATCAGAGAGCAGCTCGAGCTGGGAAAATCCAGGTGGCCAGTGTGCCCGAGTGAGGTCCCCTCCTCCCTCCTCCATTAACACAAGCAGGCCAGCCAAGGACAAGGAGGAGAGCTGTCCACTGCTCAGGAACCGATTTCCCAGCCCCAGGCTATGCCAATACCAGCATATGAAATCAGTGGTATTTTTCCTGGAAGTCTCCACAGGGCTTACCCCACCCCTGCCCAAAGGAGACCCCAAGTTCAAGATGACGTGCCTGGTGCAAAGGACTCAGGCTGCAAAGCTTGACATACTCAAGGTTGGGCCCTCGGTCTGCTGCGTGCCCATAGAGCAACTTCGGGCATGTCATTTTCCTTCCTTGAGCCTCAGTTTCCCCTCCTATCACATGGCGCTCATAGCTTCCACATCTATGGCTCTACCAGGAACTAGAAGGTGCTAGGTGTCAATATCCCCACTGTAGCAGGGCTTGGCACTTCTGAGCTGGCCTGTGTCATTTCTCCCAGCTCCCCGGCATTGGGGCAGTGACCATATGGCCAGAGAGTGACTCCTCAGACCTTGGATGCTGTAGATAGCATGAGAATGCACCTCCCAGGCTCCCTGCTCCAGAGAGGGCTGAAGAGGCTGCCTCTGCAAACCTACCTCAGGGCTGAGACTTTCTGACAGCGCCTCTCAGCCTTGGCCACACAGCAGGCACCCGGGAAATGAGCTTTGGTTTCGGGGTTGGGGCTTCAGGCTGCTTCTTGCCTAGATCCTGGCCAGAAAAATTATTGTGTCTTGGGACTGGTATGTGGCTGCAACATTAGGGGCTTTACAGATAAGTCTGCTCTGCAGCCAGGGCTGAATACCCTGCACTGTGGGAGGTTGAGGCAGGAATATCACAAATTCAAGCCTAACCTGGGAAAATGAAAAAACTAAGATCTTAATTGCAAAATATAAAATAAAATAAAGAGTTGGGGATGTAGTTTAGGTGAAGTCCCTGGGTTCAATATATAGTACTTAAAAAAGAAAAAATACTCCATCACAACAACCCAAACAGGACATCACCATATTGATTCCCATCTTATAGATGAGTAAACTGAGCCTCACAGGGGTGAGGTCACTCCCCAAAAGCAGGGACACAAAGGAGGCTGTGGGAAGAATCTGACAATCCCTCAAATGGTTAAGCATAGAATTTCCATATGACCAGAAGTTCTACTCCTGGGACACACACAGAAAAATTAGAACACAACCATACAGAAATGGGTGCCTAAATGTTCTTAGCATCAAATGTTCATGACAATCAAAAGTGGGAAAAATCTAAAAGCAGATGGATGAATGAATAAAATTTCAGCCTAAATCTGAGAGTACTAACACACACACACACACACACACACATGCACACACACACACACACACACACACATGCACACACACACACACACAAGTGTTTATATATTTATTGACATTCAAGCTCACTTGGGACTGATTTCACGAGAACCTCTAGCCATAAGCTACAAAGCTCAGCTTCTTCTTCCCTTGGGTGCTAGGGATCCAACCCATGGCCTCACACATGCTATGCACTAAGCTACACCCAGCCCCAAGAATAGCAGTTTTTAAAGTTCCCGTGATTTTACAAAATGAACAGTCATACTGGGGTCACTGTGCCCCCCCCACTGTCCTCTACCCCCATGGTTCTGCTCCCATTCCCTTCCAGTTTATTCTGTGCCAGGTCTCAACTAAAAACCAAAGCCAACCTCCTTACTCACCTGCTCAAATTATGTGTGACTCCCCAGGTCCCCAAGTGGGATCCAGAGTCCCCTTCCCCCAAACCTCTTCTGGCCTGCCTGTCTTCCCAGGCTCATCACACACACACACACACACACACACACACACACACACATGTACACACACAGGTGTACACACAGGTGTACACACACACATGCACACATCCCAGGGGAGCACAGAGTCCCTCACACACTCAGTGCCTTCTGCCCAAGACACTTCCAGAAAGCCAGCCCCACACCAATCTATGCTTTCCTGCCCAGCTAAGGTTCAGACTCATTCTCTCTATCCACCCTCTTTATGAGCCCCTCCAGGCCCAGGGACACTCTCGGATCCCTGTAACAACAAAACTGTCCTCTTATGTATCCAATAATGTCCCCTGGGATGTGTACAGGTTCAAAGAAGGAGGTGGCCTCCAACTTCCTCCCTCTCTCCACCCTTTATGCTCGGGATGTTGTTGTATGACAGTATGATGCTTGGAGCTTTGGCAGCATCTTGAGATCTTGAGGCAAAAACCTAGACCACACACATTCTACCCCTGTGCTGCCACCACCAAGATACCATCCCCTTAAATGTAGCCCCAGAGTCCTCCCATTACATTGACCCCCTGACCGTCTAAGCCCATGCTGCACTTCAGCCTTCCCTTGCTTTCAGTGAAACACATAATTGCCAGTACAGGGAGGTCCAACCAGAGAGGAAGGGAAAGTAGAATCAACTCTAAAGTTCCAGGCCACAAAGTGATACAGTGGTTGGGATTTTACTAGCAATATCTCCAGCAAAAACAGTGTACAAGTTGGGATAGATAACGCTGTGCTTCTACATAACTCTATGAGAGGCAAGATTTGCACTAATGGTGGTTGGACAGGATATTATGTCAGCTTCTAGTACTATGGACAACCACTAGGAAAATAATGATAGAAAGTATTAATTATTGAATCTTTGATGTAATTCAGGTCTAAAAAATAAGATACATAAACAGCTACAGTTAATTTACTGATAAGAGACATCTGCTATAATAATGTCTATAAGTATAATATCATATATGCACCTTCTATGATACCAAAACATTATGAAAACAGTTTGCAATGTATTAATTTATCAAATCTATCTTGTCAAGGTATCTTAAAACTGTCTCATTGATATTTGTACTTCAATAAAAAAAATTTTAAAAAACACAGTATGCAGAGGAGGACTCCAGTGGATTTGACAGGGTTCTTTTTTTAAGTTATATCGTGACAAATTTCTCTTAAGAAAAATATGGGATATTGGCCTTGACATAGGGGACACAGGACAGCAAATCTGGGTGACTATGGAGTCTGGGTGACAGATACACTGTGCACACCATGTGTGGTCATGAAAGTCACTGTCATTTCTAAGGCAGCTGGCTCACAAGCAGCCTGTCATGCTTATGTCGTAGCCTTAACCTCTCCTTATTTCTCATTGCTGCGTGTTAGTTATACAGAGTAACGAGTTTCATTTTGGCAGATTCCTACAGCAGACAGCGTGCTTGGGACACGAGCTCATGCCCTTAGGCACTAGCCCCGAGTTGCTTTGCTTTGTTTCGTTTTGTAGTTTTCCTTACAACTGAGGCCTATCCGTGGAGTTGATGGTGAGGACCAGAGTCACAGACCCTGCCACAGAGTTTGTCACCTCCTGAGTCCTCGCCAGGACAGGTCAGGGAAAGCTAAGGCACACTGCTGAGTGGCTGAGTGCAGCAGAGCGGCTGACAGCTCAAGTTCTGGCTCTGCCATTTATTAGTTCCAAGTCCCTAACCTTGGGGAACCGGTCACCACGTCTGTGAAACATAGCCACACAGCTCCCACCCTCGGACATGGGGAGCAACAACTAGAACAGAGCAGGGTGCACCCCGGAAAGAGGAGCCTCTGTGGTTAGCACTTGACTGAAGCCGGCACTCTGCAGTCCTTCACCAGAGGAATGAGCGGGAGATCCCACCTGGCTGTGCACAGCCCGCCGTTCCTCAGCTCTGCCCCTCTGCCCGCCTCAGCCCAGCGCTAACAGGGACGGGACACTTAGAGCGCGCCAGCGACTGGGCGGGCTCAGGGCCTGGGTTCTCTCATTTAATCCCTGATACTATGAGACCCATTTTACAGAGACAGGACTGAGGCTAGGAAGTGTCTACAACAAGGAAGTGGGCTCTGCGTTCGGGCATTCCTGCTCCTCATAGCTAAGGGAGTTAAGTTTCCAGCAACGTGTGTGAAGCTGGAGCCGCTTTGCAGCCTCCCCTGCAAGACGTTGGGGAGCTTTCTGCACACGTGTGAGCACCATTCAGGCTTTCCCACCTCACATGCTAGAAGATCGCCCCAGCTCCGCTCCAGGGCCTGCTCGCCGTGCTCTGACTGCGCTGCTCGAGCTCCACCCCCGGCCTCGGGATCCAGAACTCCTCAGCTCCTCCACTCCCGCCTCCTGCCCCACGGAGGCCTCCTCCACCCCCACCTCTTGCCCCCACCAAGGCCTCCGGCTCTGCGTCCCAGGCCAGGAGCGGCATAGTGAACGCGATGACCCTGGGATCTCACGGTGCTGTCCTGGCACCCTCGGCTCTGAGCCCCAAATTTTCACCCACACCCTAAATCTGCGACCATCTCCACCGCCCCAGGGAGAGGGTTCCACTGTTCCTCAACACCCGGCTCCCCATTCGCTCCCCACCCCCTGGAGGTACAAGGTGGACACACGGAGAGCCTGAACGCACCGAGGTTTAGGAGCCAAACGTCGCCGCCCTTTCAAGGACAAAGGGAAAGCGACCTGCGCTAAGCAGGGACGCAGCGTGGGCAGCGCTGCCCTCCTGCGCCAGCATGCTGCACTGCAGCCTCTTCGGGGCGGGAATCCCGGCGGCCAGGCAAAGTTCAACCCAGCTGGGAGGAGCGAAGGTCCAGAAAGCGGGAAGAACCAGTCAAGAAGTCCTAACCTCTCCTAACCGCCTCCTTGCTGGCCGTTCTGAGCGCAGAGCAGTCTGCACCTCTCCGCTTAGCTCTGTCCCGCCGCCTCTGAGCAGCGCGAGGTTTCTTTCTGGTCATCGGTTCCTGAAACAGTGCCTGGCCATATCCTATTTAGCGAGCGAACAATTGGTGACTGGGTGAGCTGCTAAGGCCTTCTGAGATTCAGTTTCCAGCACCTAGATATGGTAGCACACTCCTGTAACCTCAGCACACTGGGAGGCTGAGGCAGTAGGATCTCAACTCGGAGCCCAGTAAAGGAAACTTAGCAATTTAACAAGACTTTGTCTCAAAATTTTAAGAGGGGGGAAAAAATTAAAAAATAAAGGACTGGGGAGATAGCTTAGTAGAATAAGCTTGCCTGAGTTCAATTCCCCAGTACCACAAAAAAAAAAAAAAAAAAAAAAAAAAAAAAAACCCTTAAGGGGGGCTGATGGGAATGTAGTTCACTGGAAAAGCTCTAGTACTGAATCTTTTTAAAAGGCTCCCTTATTTCCCCATCGAACGGGCGTGTAGTGAATGAACCGCATGGTGAGCAGAGGAGGTGTCTTCCCCAAACCATGCCTATTGCAGATTTGGGCCTTGTGGGAATCAGGTCTTTGTAGTTTGTGTGCTGCAGAACATTTCAGCCAGCGAGGACCTCACGTGCCCCAGCGGTCCTGGTCCCTAGAGCAACATCACCCAGTGACATTGGAGCTGTATGTGGTGTCACTGCAGGTGCATCCTGAGAACTGCACATCGTACCAAAGTCACCCAGTGATGTGTATCTCAGAACGTGTGCCTGTCCTTAAGGGACATGTGACTATGGTCAGATGACATCGTATTGTGCTAGGATGTGCCATTGGTACAGTGACAAGTGTCCTTATAAGGTGGGAAGAGGACACCTAGAGACGCACAGGCACACAGGGACAGAGGCCATGTGAAGATGGAGGGGGGGATCAGGAACAGCGTTGCACATCTGTGATCCCAGCACTCTTGGGGGGCTGAGGCAGGAGGATCCCAAGTTGCTCAACCAAGCCTGGGTGACTTAGGGACTTAGCAAGATCCTATCTCAAAATCAGAAATAAAAAAGGGGTGGGAATGCAGCTCAGTGAAAAGACCCTGGGCTCAATTCCCAGTACCAGGGATAGGGGTGCAGTGTGGGCCTGAAGCCATTACGCAAGCTTCAGAAGACTCAGCTCCAGAGCCTGCCATAGAAGTGCGTCCCTGCAGCCACAGCCTCGAAGAACACACTTCTGTCATTTTAAGTCACCTCATTCATGACACTTTCTCAAGACAGCCTTTGGAAGCTAATACAGATCCCCGCTTCACACATCAGAAAGCAAGAAGCAGGTGTTTATGGTTCAATTACATGCATTTGCTGTCCAACCCAGCCTTGGTGAACACAGATGCTCTTCAATACCATTTTCCTGTGAGATATTTTCTTCTAAAAGCCAACACTTCATTTCTGCTGGGCTCTCTGGGACATGTGGCCAGCAAGGGCAACATCAGCCGCACCCTAGTGTCAGCAGGAGGATGGCTCCCTGAAGCCCATCTCTCCTCATTCTGCTTCCCTGGGGCTTGGTGCAAGTTCATGTTGCAGTGGAGCAGGGTGGGGCTGCATGAGGCCCACTCTCGTGAGGTAGGGCAGCACCGCCCCCAATGCTCTGAGCACCTCTTAAGGAATCGCTCTTCGCTGCTCTAACAAATGACCACCAACTGCAGGGATTCCAGTGACCTGCATTTATCATCTTACAGTTCTGGACATCAGAGGTCCAGGGTAGATTTCACTGGGCTGAAAGTGTGTCCTCCCATCTGGTTCCTTCAGGAAGCACAGTGAATCCACTTCTTTATCTTTCTAGTTTTAGAGGCTGCCTCACGATTCTGCGTGAGAGAAGAGTTCTTTTCTCACCTTTCACTTGGCTCACAGCTGCGTCTCCCAGAATAAAATATTAACAAGAGACAAGCATACAAACTTATTCTGTATCAGTTTTATGTGACACAGGAATATCAGAAATGAAGACCCTGGGCCAGGTAGATAGGTCAGTAGAGTGTTTGCTTAGTAAACACAAGGTCCTGAATTCAATGCCTGGTACCACAAAAAAGAAAAGAAAGGAAAAGAAAGAAAGAAAGAAAGAAAGAAAGAAAGAAAGAAAGAAAGAAAGAAAGAAAGAAAGAAAGAAAGAAAGAAAGACGCTGAGGAAGAGGGACACCTGTGTGTTTTGATGGTAAGTTTGATGGAGAATGTACAGAGTCAGGTGTGTTGGTGCTTACCTGTTCACCCAGAACTCTGGGAGGCTGAGGCAGGAAGGCCTCAAAAATTTTAAAAACTCAAATTTTAAAGCTCTATGAGAAGGTCCTGAATTCAATCCCTAGTACTAGATAATTGGCATGGGTGTAGTTTAGTGTGAAGAATCCAAGTTCAATCCCCAGTGCTTACCTCCCCTATAAGAGTAGAAAGATGTAGATAGGTCTGATGAGATGCACAGGATGGCTCCTGGCCATGGGGGCTTAGCAAGTCCTCTGTTCAGATTCTTTCTGGCAGCATCTTATCCCCTCTTTGGCCATAAGCTGTCCCTTTGCTCTGGGAACAGGGCTTGCACCCTGGAGAGAGGCTAATCTCTGCACCAGGTACCGTAGGAGAAGCCAGAGGGAAGGTACCTCTGTGTTTTCTCAAATGCTGTGGTGCCTTGCTTGGGTGGTTGGTGTGGCCTGAAGCTCATGTGCCGTCTTGTGGGCAGCAAGCAAGCCCACCAGACCCCTTTCCATCTCCACATGTCCTTCTCTGGCTTTTCTCTTCTGCCTCTTCATTCCCACATGAGAAGCCTGGAGAGTCCCAGGAGCCCACCCAGATATTCCTGGTGCTCAATGGGCTGAACTCAGTCTCCTCTGGAAGGGGCCTTTTGCATGTAACACACTCACAGCTCCTGAGGATTGGGACAGGGACACCCCTGGGGGTGACCAGAAGATCAGCCAGCTGTCCCCCTCCTCAGTCCCCTGCTGCTGCTCTGGTCCCTAAGACCATTCCGCACCCAGCAGCCAGAGCAATTCCTTACCATAAAGACCAGATCATGTTGCAGTCACCCATCCATTCTCTCCTCACCTTCCCCAGGGTGAAACCCAGACTTCTGAGTGTAAGCTTCCATGGCACCTGCCCCTCGGCCACTTCTCCTGCCCCCACAGTCCAGTGCTCCCCGACTTCACACCGATGCCAACAGGTACTTCTTCCTGCTCCTCCAACACGTGAAGTCCATACCCCCCCCAGGCCCTTTGCACTTGCCACTTCTGCTGCATGGGCCGCACTTCCCTCGTCTCGTACCTGTGGCGCCTGCTCACCCTCGGGCCCCTGCTCTCCAAAGCCTGTCCTGACACCACATCCACACCCAGACCCACTGCTCTCTAGCCCATCACCTTTGAGTTTCTGCATAGTATTTGCCATTATCTGAAATATCTTCATGAGGTTAGTTTTGTTTTCGCTTACTTCCAGTCTATAATGAAAATAAGCTCCATGAGACCTGGAGGCTCACCTGGCTTCTTTCTTCCCACCCAGTGCCTAGGGCAGCGCCTGGAAAGTAAGTTGTGCTCAACTGTCATTTTTCATAGCAAACCACGTGGCACTGAGGACAAAACCAAGGCACAGAGACACCCTGTAACCTCTTCAAGGTCACACAGCTATGTACTAGCATCTCAAGCCTTCTGTAGCAAAGTGCCACAGGCCCGCAGTTCAAAGGAAAGAAATGCATTGTGTCAATGTTCCAGAGGCCAGAAGTCCAAAGTCAAGATGCAGGCAGGGCTGGTCCCTTCTGAGGACTGTGCCGGACACACCGGTACCAGGCCCATGTAGCTGGCCTTCTCTCTGTGTCCCTGTCCATCATCTTCCCTGTGTCTGTCCCCAGGCCCTCATTTCCCCTTTTGATGAGGACACTGATCATACTGCACCAGGGCCCTTTGCATTTCCTGGAAGGGAGCCCACTTCAGCTTGATTACCTCCGTGAGCAAATAAGGTCACATTCCCCCAAAGAAGCTCAACAAAGAGCCCCGAAAGGGCACATTCTTGGGTCCTGAGGCTTAGGACCTCAAGGTACAGATTCAGGTGGAGCGGGTTCAGTTGCACCATAGCCAACCTAGTCCAGACCACCTAGTCGGGAGCAATTCAGTGGCTATGCTTCAGCCACGGCATTTTAGATTTTACTAGGTAGCACTGGCACCCCCAGCAGTGGCCCACACGACTGTGAATGCAGATCACCAACTGACTTTTAGACCTTGTACGCTGATCTCTGTGAGGAGGGCTACTTACCCCGTATGAGGCAGTCCAGCTGGGCTCTTTCCAGGGTTGGACTAAGAATGAATGAATCAGCAAATAAACACATGGCTGCATACACTGTGCACCACAGGCTGGATCCTTGGGCGAGGTACCCTCATGCAAGTATAAGAGAGGTTCCAGGTGGCTCTCTGGGTTCCCTGTGCCTCTGGGGAGTCCTAGGAAGGGCAGAGGTTATTGATTTAAATTTTTTCATTAAGGGCTGGCCAAACAGCTCAACAGATTAAAGCGCCTGCAAACTGGTGCAGGGGCCAGGGTTTCAATTCCTCTACCTGCCATACCATACCCGCCCCCGGGGCGCATTGAAATTTCAATTGAGACTGCGTATGGTGGCCATTCCTGTAATCCCAGCCCTTGGGAGGCTGTAAACAGGTGGATTACAAGTCCCATCTAGTAGTGAGACCCTGAACACCCTGTAGACCCTTCCCTAAAATACAAAAAAAAATAAAAATAAAAATTTTCATCAGCTCTCTGATCTCTTCCAATCAATCCCTCCTACTCACTTATAACAAAACCTAAAGCACAGGACATGCCAAAGACAGAAGTCAGATAAAACTAGCAATATGTGTAACCTGGGTAGATGTCTCCCCCTAGTGGAAGCTGCGGGATATGCTACCGGAGAAGAAGGAAAGAAAATTCACTGTCCAAGTTCATGGAAGACAAGAGAGCTTGAAAACTTCAGAATGGAGTTAGAGGGCGGCGCTGGTAGAGGAGGCTGCCCACCCCTGTCAGGTAGGCAGCAGATGGACGTTTGCGGGCATCTGGGCATGTGACACCGAGGGTGGGGACAGGGCCAGCATAGCTCAGGAGGGTGGCCAGGTCTTGGCCTCCAGAGGGGGAATAGGTGCAACTGGGAACACAGGCAATGTCCCACTAAACTTCATTCTACAGCTGCCATCCGGGTCCATAGGGTGCCTCCAAGCAAGAGAGACGAGCAGGCAGAGAAATGAGCCTCTGTCTTGGCAGGAAGACCTTTGACAGGAGGAAGAGCAGCTCCAGAACACAGAGGGCAGGGGAGAAGGTGACCGGCCCCAGGCCAGCCCAAGCATCTCTGGCCCATTTCTGATAAGAAGCCACGCATGTGAAGGGGGTAGTGACTGTGGGCTCCAGCCATTGGAGTTGAAAGCTTGATTCTTGCTAAGCCACTGAGGCCAACAGGGGACACAGTCAAGGGCAGGAGAAGCCAGGGAAAATGGTATAGAACAGGGCAGTGAGTCCCCATCCACCCTCTGTCCTTCCAGGAGCTGTGGGCAGATGCAGCAGGGATCTGGATGTGGGGCACAAAGCGCAGCCCCTCACCCTGGTGGGGGGCAGCCCTGTGGGCCAGCCCAGCACCAGAGTGTCCCCTCTGCCCAACACCACTTCCTTCCTCGGTGCTGTTCCCAGAGTATTCAATGAAGACAGCTGCTACCAGTCTCCACCTCAGAGCCTGCTCTCTGGGGCATCCACTCCTGCAACCTGCAACAGTGCACCCACCCTCCACAGAAGAGCAGGCCCTAGCAGGTGGCTTCCCATCCCCACCTCAGTCCCTCTCACTAGCCACGTGCCTTCGCGTCTTGCTCAGCGTGAGCCACGCAGACATTGCTTTGTGATGGATCAATCAGGTGCAGGCCCCCAAATGCAGGTGTTAAAGTATTAACTTCCACTTTGATGGGGTGGGGGTGAGCCTTGGGGAGCTCACTACATTCCCATAAAGTTCCAATTGGTGACTCAGTGCTGGGATTAATGACCTTAAAGAAGGGAAGCTGAGTGTGATGGTGTGCATGTGTAACTCTGAAACTCTGGGAAGCTGAGGCAGGAGGATAGCAAATTTGAGCCCTGCCTGGGCATCTTAGTGGTGACTTGGCAAGATCCCATCTCAGAATAAAAAGTGTAGAATGGGTTAAGGATAAAAAGGCAGTATGGGGCCACAGAGATAGCTCAGTGGTCTAAGTGCCTGCCTCCGCAAGCACAAGGACCCAGGTTCAACCCCCAGTACTACTGCATGGAGGCTGAGACAGGAGGACCACTACCAGCTGCACAGCAAGACTGTGTACTAAATAAATAAATAAATAAATAAATGTGAGGACCCTGAGTTCAATCTCCAACACTACAGAACAGGGGGAAAGGATGTCAGAGCTATCTTGTTATCTTTCTGCCTGTCTTTGTCTCTCTCTTCCTTCCTCTCTTTCCTATGACTATGTATCAAGAAGGCTCCCATCTGCAAGCCAAAAAGAACACCATCCTCCAAGCCAAACCATGCCAGCGGCTTGATCCTGGGCTCTTGGCCCAGGAATTCATTGTTTGAACTGTCTAGTTGGTGGTATTGTGTTACCACAGTGTGAATGACGACTATACCTTCCCGTAGCATTGTCCTCTTTGCTACCATCCTCCAAACACCAGAAGTCAGCTCAGTACCACCACTCTCACACCTGCCCACTTGGTCACATTTGCCCTTTTGTCCTCTTTCAGAAAAGGATGCCACCTGCTATGGCGTATATCTAAATGTCTGCTCAAGATCTCCTGCACCCATGGGTGGGGCTTTGAGGAGAGGATTGTATCCTGGAGGCATGGCACTCCTGGTGGATTAGTCAGCTGACGGGGTCATGGCTGACGGTGGTGTTGGAAGGGGAAGCCTGGCTGAGGAAGAGGGTCACTGGGAACGTGGCCTGGAAGAGTGTGCGACAGTCTGGGTCTAGATGGTCCCCAAAGCCTCATACAGTCACAGGGCTTGCTTGGAGGTGGCTGGATCTAGAACGTGTGGTTGATTCATGGTGCAATGGTGGGAATGAGTGCTGGGATTAAAGGTGTGAGCAATATGCCCACTCTAGGGCACACAGCCTGCTGGTTCCTCTGCCATCGGCCTTCCTGGCTTAAAGCCAGCCAGCTGGACCAAAACCTCTACAAACTGTAAGTAAATAAATCCCCCCCACCGCCGTTATCTTTGGGCATCAGGAATTTGTCTCAGTGATGAGAATAGTGAGACAGGATCTAGCCCTTCCCTCCTCCTCTGATCCCTCTCTCTGCTCCTGCTGCCATGCCATGAGCTCTTTCTCAGCAATGCCCCTGCCCTCTGCCATGCTGTCCTGTCTTGGAGCCACCTGACTATGGACTGAAACTGCTACAAACTTTGGGGCAAAAATACAGCTTCCTTTCTTAGAGTAGTGAATACCTGGCATTGTGTCTCAGATATAAGTAACTAAGCCTCCTCCCAAAGAGACAGGAAAATCATTGTCTCCCCCTGGAACACAGTTGTTCCCAGAAGCAGCCTGTGAGAGAGGGAGTCTTTTCCCCTCCTAGGGATTTCCTCTACCAGTGGGAATGCAAGAGCAGAACTCACCATGTCCTCTGCATGCAGCCAGGGAGGAGGGATGGGTTGGAGAAGGATGAACATGGTGGCGATGGATGAGATATCAAGGCATTTCTTTTTGTACTTTAGAGATAAAAGAAATCTCATCAAGTATCCCAGTGGATTTGAAAAGGTGCCTTTATCCCCAGCCTCCACCCCTGCCCAAGTTGCACATGGCCTACAGAGGTGACCACACTCACACTTACCTGCTGAGCACCGCTTCCCCAGGCACAAGACCATTCAGATAGGCTGACTCCAGAGGGACTCCCTACCTCAGCTCCCTACTGTCGGAATACACACCAAAGAAAATCTCATCCCTGACACGGACACAGGACACAAGGTCAGACTCAACTGAAGAGCATACCAGTGCATCAGAGAAGTTCTCATCATGTATGATGGCACACACCTGTAATCCCAGCTCTTAGGAGGCTGAGACAGGAGGGTAACTGTGAGTGCAGGGCCAGCCTTGGCTACATAGTGAGTTCAAAGCCAGCCTGATAGTAAGACCTTTCAAAAAAAAGCCAGAAAAAATTGTTATGATAAATCATGATAAGTTTTCAACTCTGTGTCTTAGTCCATCCAAAACACTAAAACAAAATACTTTAGATGTGGTAATTGATAAACAGTAGGAACTTACTTTCCACCATTGTGGCAGTTGGGAGCCTATGACCAAGGGGTAGAGATTCCACATCTAGTGAAGCCCTTTCCTGGTTCATAGACGCTGTCTTCTAGCTGTGTCCTAATGGCCCCCACAAAGGCCCCATCTGCTGATACTATCTCCTTGGGGTTTAGGATTTTAGGGGCTGGCTAGCAAAGCCATAGAATGCTGCAAGGCAAGTTTGATGGGCAATGCTGGTCAGAGCTCAGAAGATCAGAATGCAAACAAATGCAGAGAGCTCAGGTGAGGCTCGAGAACCTTTGGTTGGAACCAAGGTCTCCACTGGCCTGTGCACTAGCAGTCATGTGTGTTGTAATCGGGCAGAAAATTTACTTTCACTTTGCTCATGTCCTGAGACTTTAAGAGACACTGAAACTTTAGGTAGTGGATTAATTAACCTGGTAGGGAAATTTTCAAAGAAGCCCTACATTCAAGCTGTGGCACAGCTATTGCTAGCTGCTTTTAGCTAGATCTACAGTGAAAGCTAAGAACAAAAAGCACAGTTTGCAGTTCCATTAGAAATGACACACCTGAAAAGTTGGGGCCTTGAAGATCATGGTTATTTAAAAGATTAGCATTAAAAAGAAGCCAAATATTTTACTTTGGGGTAATAGATTAGCTCAAAGTCATCTCAAGAGTCAAAGAAACCCCACCCTTCACAGGATCCAGGGTGCAAACTTGTATTTTTTAATTGAGGAGAGAGCCCCTGATCCCCAATTGGAGAAGTGTCATCTAAGGAATTGTTTTACGGGGATTCAGTTTAGTGTTCAGCCATCCAGGCACTCTGAAGTCTCTACAGACTTGTAGATCACGATCCAAGGGGTCTTGGTTACTGCTCAAGCTGGTGGCAGGCCTTGTCACCATCTGTGAAGTGTTTGTTTTACAGCCAGGAAAATGCAAGAATTGTAGGGTCAAAGAGATTTCCAGCCAGGTTTCAGAAAGCCTGGGAGGCCAGACACTGTCTCCCTGAAAGGACAGTGTACAGAGATGTGAAAGTGAAACCAAAAGTGGAGAAAGTTGAGAAGCCAGAAGCCTGGAATGTCTGCTGGGAAAAGCTGCAGACAATAAGCAGAAACACCCCAACAGAGAACCCACAAGACTGCAGACAGCAATGCAATGGGGCAGGATGGCTCACACCTCTCATTAGAGTTCACATCTTGCCACAATTTGCCCCAGGTGCTGGATATGGAACTATAGGATTTAATGTTTGTCCTACTAGGTTTCTGACTTACTTTAGTTCTGTTCCATCCTATATCTTACACCCCCCCCTTTTGGAATGGAAATGTTTAACTTATGCCATTGAATGTTGGAAATGTCTTTTTAAATATTTATTTATTTATTTATTTGATACAGGGTCTTGCTATGCATCTTGGACTCATAGTGTTCCTCCTGTCTCAGCCTCCCTAGCACTAGGATTGCAGGCCTGTGCCACTGAGTCTAGTGGTTAGCACAGTGGGCCCAAGGTTCTGGGGCCAGCACAACATGCAGTCCCAAGGCTCAGACTCAGGTCCTTATGCTTACCAGGCAGGTGCTTAACTGCAAAACTATCTCCCTAGTCCTCTTTCTTTTTATTTTTATGTGGCATTCCACAAAACCAATAGACACCGAAACCAAAGGGACATTTTGGAGCACTTTATTAGCTGAGCTCAGTGGCAACACTTCCTCAGAAAACTGATAAGAATGCAAGCCTAGCTGGAGTGACACACAGTTTTTAAGACAGAAAACTACAAAAGTAGGGGGAGGAGGGGGCAATTTTACAGAGTTAGTCATGACCCAGGGTTAACTCTTTGTTCTCCTAGATGAGGTTGTATTTTGTAAATCCTACAGGAATATGTCCTTATTTGGCTTAGGTATTGTTTGTGTTCCAGTAGTCAGAAGGACATCTGATGACTGTTTTCAGGCATTCTGTTTGTTCCCGTAATTGGAAGGACAGTTTAACTCATTGTGCGGAATGTTGAAGAACATTTCTTTATCTTCTCTTGGAATGCTGAAAAACACTTTCTTATTTCTGCACAAACAGTCCCATCTTGCGGTTAGGCATGAGTGGGAGTTTACGAAAGAGGAGACAAGATATCACAAAATGGAATTCACATAAGTTTTACAAAATGAAGTTGGTTGAGCCAGCTTACAACATTTAGTGGGGCTCACAGCTAACAGTTTGCCTTGAATCTTAGAGGAGACTTTGACATGGATTTTTTTCAAGAGTGCTGGAACTGTTAAAACTTTGGCAATGCTTAGAGATGGATTAAATGCATTTTTCCTAAAGAGATGGGCATGAGTGTTTTAGGGCCATGGCACAGAATGTAATGTTTGACATTTAGAATGTCCCCCCAAAGTCTCACATGTTCAAAGGTTGGGTTTGTGGGAGGTGATTGGATCCTGGGAGTACTATAGCTGACTTGCTGGTAATAATGGGGTGGGTCTGGTCAGAAGAAGTTGGTTACTAGGGGCAAAACCTGCAAGGGTGTTTCTCCCCACCCTGAGGTCCTCCCTTCTCTTTTTGTTTTCCTGGCTACCATGACATGAGTATCTTTGCTCTGCCCAGGCCCTTTCATCCTGCTGTTCCTGCCTTAGAGCCAGCCAGCTGTGGCCTGAAGCCTCTTGGACTGTGAGCCCAAGTAGACCCCTCCTCCCTTATGCTGTGGGAGCTGGATACTGTGTCCAGTGATGAGTCAGTGACAAAGGCAATCGGTCTACTGTTGGGAATCCATTTGGGGCCCAATACATAACAGGAACGTGAAGGGCTAACTGGAACCTGCAGGGAAGTCACAGAGCTGTGGGCACTGATGTGGGATCTCTTGGAAGAGAGAGGCAGCCTTTCCTCTCCCCACATCACCTACACCTACCATAGAAGACACCTGTCCTCATCCCTGCAGAAGTTCTCTGTCATCCCCCAGGACAGGACTTCACACTCCTTGTGTTGCTGGGTTTTGAACCATAAGAACACATTATCTGCTAAATAATAAATACATATTTGAAGGACAGGAATTGTGTTTTCAAAGAGTGCATCTTGTTATAGACTTTCTAGACCAGAACCCTTACGGGGACTTCATATTAGTTACTCTTCTCTCGTTGCTGGGACAAATGCCCAACACTCAAAATGAGGGAAAGAAATGTTTATTTAGCTCACAGTTACTAGAGGTTTCGAGACACTGGAGGAGAGGCTGGGGTGCTGCTGTGTCCAGGATGACCCTTTACACACCTCTCAGGAAGCACAGGCAGGCCAGTTTAATGGTTCATGCCCCTCTAGCCTCGCCCCTTGGGCCTCACCCTGGTCCTCAGCCAATCATTGCTCCTCCAGCCCCATAGCTTACATGAGGATTTTTAAAATTAATTTTATTGAGAAATAAATAACAATAAGACAGTTTCAAAACAGATTAGTAGGACAGTTTCAATAATTAATACATTGCGTATTGTTGTTTTCCTGTGGTTATTCATAGTACAAGATGCAGACATGATATTCTGTCAAAACACTGTTAGTACAAATCTTTCTTCTCATTGAATTAGGAGAGAGTAGCTGTATATCTATTACATAAGGCTTTGGGAGAACAACTAGACATAAACCATAACATTCCACCCCTGAACCCCTAAAGTCTCATGCACATCCCTTTGTCCAAAAGGCATTTTAGTCCATCTCCAAGAGTTGCCAAAATCCCAACAGTTTCAGCATGGCTGAAAAATCCAAGTCCCAAGTTTCCTCCAAGATCCAAGGCAAACTCTCAGCTGTGAGCCCCTGTACAAATGAAGTTAAATACATCCAACATTCAAAGGCACAAGATAAACATTGCCATTCCAAAAGGTATACACAGAAAAATACAAACTATTGGGGCCAAAACAAGTTCAAAATCCACTGGGGCAAACGTTACGTCCTATAGTTCCATGTGGAACATCCAAAGCAATCTGTGGCAATTGTGAGCTCCATGTCGTCCTATCCTTATGTCACTTCTGATGGTAGTTCCCATGGTGTCTCCCTTAGGCTGGCTTTGCTCCCTCTTTGCAGTTTCCCTTAGATGATCCATATTCCTGGATTTTCCAAGCTTCTGGAGTTTCCACTGAATAAGCTTCTCACTCACAGCTTCACACACTGCCCTCTCAGGGGCACACTGCCTGGCCTCCCAGGCCTCCTTCTGAAATCGAGGTGGAAGACTTCTTAACCTCAGAACTCCTGCATTCTGCATGTGCCTAAAACCAGCTCCACGTGGATGACGCCAAGATCTGCTGCCAGCTGGAGCAGTAGCCGGCTTCCCTTGCTCTTGGGTATAGGGGTCAAGTGCCTGGATAGCTGAGCACTCTGACCCTGACTCCTAGGAACAAATTCTCTATGCCAGTGCCATTCTGTAATCTGGTGTGGCCGCCACCTCCATTCTGGAACCTGGTGTGGCCGTTGCCTCTATTTTGAAACATGGGGCCTTGCAGCTTTCTCCCCAAAGCAAAGTCCTTCAGTCTTGCAATTCTGAGGCTGCAAAGGGTGAGAACTTGTCACCTCCTGTGATGTCCTCAGGGCATCTTTTCTACTCCCCTGTTCCTTCTCAGCAGTGGAGATCCTCTCAGCTCTGTCTTCACAGTCCACAGCCTTCCTGGCACTTCCTTTCTGGCCAAGCTCACAAGATTTTAAATCATTCTTCTAGGCTCTTTTTTTTTTTTCAGAACCGGGGGTTGAACTCAGGCCCTTGAGCTTGCCAGGGAAGCATTTATTCCACTGAGCCATCTCCCTGGCCCCTTCTGCTGGGCTCTTTTCTCTTCCTTCTCAACATATATTTGACTAAGAGCCCCCAACAATAACCATGCCACTGTGCCAATATTAGACTGCTTTGAGATTTTCTTTGAAAGATTAATCAGTCCTCCATGTTTAATCTGTCTCAAGCAAAGTATCTGGACATGAGAAAAATGCAAACTTTCTGTCAAGTCAAAACACAAATGATCTGAGTCCATCAACCAATGCAGTCCTTCTTCCCAGCAGAAACCTCCCTAGCCTGGTCTTTACAGATCGGCTTTCTATCAGTCTTCTGTCTGAACTCAGAGCAGAATCTCCCCTACAGAACAGCCGAAGCTGTTCCGGCACTTCTCTTGTAGGTGACATCTCTAAATGTGTCCTATCTCTTCCCATCAGCCATTCCCAAAAGCTGGTGATCCACGTGGTCTGGTATAGCCACAGCAACGACCCTGCTTCTCTGGTACCAAATTCTGTATTAGGTGTCTGCCGTATAACTTACGTGAGGCCTTGGGGGAACAGCTAGACATAAACCATGACAGACCTTGTACACCTTGATACAGAAAAATCTGCTTTTAGAAGTCAAAGTTAAAGTAAGGCCAGCCAGATAGCTCAGCAGACTAAAGCACCTTCTTCAGCAGAGCATAATGGCCAGGGTGTGATCCCCAGGCAGGAGCACGCTGAGAGGGAATTGAGAGTGGGCGTGGTGGCACGGCCTATAATCCCAGAGCTTGGAAGGCTGAAAACAGGAGACGCACTATGAGTCCAATCTATATAGTGAGACCCTGTAGACCCTGTAGGCCTTGTCCTAAATACATTTTCAAAAAAAGAAATCAAGCTTAAAGAAATAAATTTTTGAAAAATGCAAAATATGCAAATAAGTGTCTTTCTTATAGGACTGTTAATAGCTGCTAAATGTGATGATGCA
Organism: Ctenomys sociabilis; assembly: GCA_004027165.1. Taxonomy (NCBI): domain Eukaryota; kingdom Metazoa; phylum Chordata; class Mammalia; order Rodentia; family Ctenomyidae; genus Ctenomys; species Ctenomys sociabilis. The sequence continues at coordinate 54,810 of PVKA01008430.1, forward strand.
ATCCTACAATCCCAACACTCCAGGAGGCTGAGGCAGGAGGATTGTAAGTCAGAGTCCAGTCTGGGAAACTTACTGACTTTGCAGGACCTTGTCTCATAACACAAAAAATAAAAATAAAAATGGGCTGGAGGTACACTTCAGTGTGAAGGCCCTGGATTCAAACCCCAATATCATAAAACAAAAAAAGGGAAGAAGGAAAGAGGGAGAAGGGCAAGGAAGGGAGGAGAGATAAAGAGGGAATGATGGAAGAAAGGAGGAAGGGAGGGAGAAAAATACATTGCAGTATTTCCTGTATTTTTTCCAATAAGGATATCCATTTTTTTTTTATGAGAAAGAAAGGTGTTGTACTGCAAACCATAGTCATGGATTGCATAGCCCTGTCTCAATCTTAGATGGACCACACATGCCACTGTGGTCCCAGCCAGGACCATCACAGCTGCCTCAGTTTGTGTACGTACACTACAAGGTTCACACAGTGACAAAATCACCTGACCATAGATAGCCTTCTCCAAATGCGTCTCCATCCCTAAGCAACAAGAATCTGTATATTAAAGCTAGAATAAACCCAGCACAGTGGCACACAGTAACCCACACCTGCAATCACAGCCAGCACCCAGATGGCTGAGGTAAGAGCATGGGTTCAAAGCCAGACTGCATGACTTAGGAAGACTAAAAAGGAGAAGAAGACAAGGAAGAGGAAGGAGGAGGAGGAGGAAGAGAAAGAGGAAGAAGCGGAAATAGAGTGTAGTTCAGTGGTAGAGCACTTACCTAGCCTGTACAAGGCCCTGAGTTCCCTCCCCAGCACCACAAAAATAAATAGATAAATAAATACCCTACAAATAATACAGGCCCTAGGTTCAGTCTCCAATACTGCCCCATACAAAATGTACCAAAAATAAAATAAAGAAAAGGAAGTGAAAGGATGTCCTGATCCTACAGCTCCTCCATCCCTGTGGGCCACACTCTCCTCCCTGGAAGGCGAAATCAGCCGTGGACCCAATGACCTCTGCTCAGTCCAGACGTTAGCTCCACTTCCCACTCTTCTCTTTCCAACAGACAGCAAGAAAGATGCAGAGCATGCTCTGACCCTGTCCTGCTGTCCCGACCTTTGATGCCCCCACCCCAACCCTCCAGATGAGAACTAAGCTCATGACCCTGCAGCCATCACCAGCCACCCCATCCTCCTTGGGCCTCCTCTCTTCCAAAGCTATCTGAGCCTTTGCACTGTCACTCTGTTGCCTCTACTAGGTGGCTGTTGGTCACTCACATGGCTCAACCTAGGCATCAGCACCTCTTCGGGCCTCTGACCTCCCAGCTGGAGGTGAGGATCCCTCCCCGGGCCCCCACACCCACACTGCCCTCTCTGATTACAGCACAGCAACCTGTCCACCACTGTTTCCCAGTGATATCATGATTCCAAGTTTCAACCAAAGAAAGTGATGTCCCCAAATTTATCCTGCCCTCAAAAGTGACCTTCAGGTAGACAAAGCATGACATTAAGAGCTACAAGAAAAAGCACCAGTATTCACTGGGCTCTGACTCTCACACTGCACATGTTGGGGCCTCCTGTGTGCCTGGACTCTCCAGACCCCTACCCATTCTGCTACTGGGGCAGCAAAGGGCTGGGACTATTCAGGATTTTTGCCTGTGAGCAACAGAAACTGGATCTGGTGGATTCAACAATAAAGGAGTATGACACAAAGATGCCAGAGGACTTCAGGAATCACCAGTGGAGTCAGGAGAGTAACGGACAGAGCTGGAAGGGACAGAACACCAGAGGAGGTGACAGGAGTCTGCATGGCAGCTGCCCGGCTAGTGGTGGACACAGTTCCTCTGCTCTGCCCTGCTTTTCTTCCTTCCAGCTCCAGATTCACCCTTTCCCTGGCTGCTCTATCACCCTTACCCTCCTGTCCCCCATTACATAACTGTCCCCTGTCCCCAGAGCCTTATATAACCAAGTCACCTCGGGCTCCCAGTGCCACCTTGAAGCTCCTGCCTCAGCTCGCCTGTCTGGAACTATCTTTCACAGTCGACTGGGCCAAGCCTTAGCAGAGGCAGGCAAGAGAGAAAAGAAGAAGGGAGAAGCGAGGAGGAAGGAGAATAGGAGGAGGAGAAAGGAAGTGGGGGAGGAGGAGCCCAGCCCTCTGCCCCACGGTGGGCTGTGCAGGGATGAGGCTCACCTGTCAGGAACAGTCTGTTTTGTACGTGGAGCCTCAGCCTGTTCCTTGAGTTGGGGCCGCCAGAATGTGTGGGCTTCTGATTGTTTCCCTCCTTCACTTCCACTAAACAGAGAAATAGCACACTTCAGGGTTGCCAGGAGAATTGGAAAACTTGTATTATTTAGAACAGTGCCTGGTAGGCACCTCAGTTGGTTTAATGACAATGGAGTGCTCATCTTTGACAGGTCTAGACAAATAAAGGGGTGGGACACAAAAGAAGAATCGTGATGTGTATAAACAGTACAGTTAGAATCAATATGCTGTGCTTCTGCATAATTCTATGAGAAGCAAGATTTGTGCTAATAGTGGTTGGACAAGATATTATGTCAGCTCCTAATACTATGGACAGACACTGGGGAGATAACAAGGTAGAAAGTATTAATTATTGAATCTATGATATAATTCAAGTATAAAAACTAAGATAAGTAAACAGCTACACTCCCTTAATTCACTGATGAGACATCTGCTATAATAATGTCTGTAAGTATAATATCATGCATGCAACTTGTACGATACCAAAACATTATGAAAACAGTTTGCAATGTATTAATTTATTGAATCTGTCCTGTTAATTTGTCTTGAAACTGTCTCATTGGTATTTGACTTCAATAAAATAAAATAAATTTTAAAAAAAGAACAGTGCCTGGTAAACTCTAAATGAAGTTTAAATGTTTGTTATTGTTTTTGAAGAGCTGATTCTAGTTGATAGGTATATTTGGGAAGTTCTCAACATTTATGGTGTTGAAAACCTGTAATAGTCTAAAATTAATAGATGAAACCCAGATATGGTGGCACACACCTGTAGTCACCACTACTGGGGAGGCCAGAGGCCAGTCAGGACAACGCAGTGAGACCAGTATCAAGAGCCAGGACTGAAAAATGGAAGAAAAAAATACAGAAGAGAAAGCCAGAGGTGGGGTGTCACATGTCTGTAATCCTGGCACTCAGGAGGCTGAGGCAGGAGGATCGCTGAAAGTTCGAGGCAAGCCTAAATTACATAGTGAGTTCAAGGCCACCCTGAACTACTCAGCAAGATCTTGTTTCAAAAAAACAAAAAAAAAAGAAGAAGGAGGATGAGGAAACCTCAAGTAGGGTACTTTAATTCCTGCCTCCAACAGAATCAGAACCAGTAGGGCTGATGATATTGTCTTGAAAGAACTTTGAGGAGATAGAATCAGTAGGCAAATAGCAATACTTACCTTAGCTTAAATTAAAAACAAGAAATATTTTTACTTTTATTTATTTTTGTTGTTGTTGTTGTTGTTTTCGGAACCAGGGACTGAGCTCAGGCCCTTGCACCACTTGCCAGGAAAGCGCTTATTCCACTGAGCCATCTCTTCGGTCCCCTAAGAAATATTTTTAATGATTCATTCATTCATTTAAAAACAATAATTGCATTACATGTTGACACCTGTTATGAAAACACCTATATTTTTTATTAATTTTATTGAGACACAAGTAATGAGACAGTTTCAAGACAGGTTAGTAGGACAATTACAATAATTAATACATGGCATATTGTTGTCTTTGTAGTGGTTATTCATAGTACGAGATGCAGACATGATATCCTATCCAAATGCTATTAGTACAAATCTTTCTTCTCACTGAATTAAGAGAAAGTAGCTGTATATATATCTTAATTTCTTTATATATATATATATATATATATATATATATATATATATTTCACTACAAAATGGTTCTTTATTTATATTCCCCTTTTTTTTTTTTTTGGTTTTGTCAGAGATGGGTATTCCCTTGCCATTTAAATATTGTAGATACGTGAATTCAGCAAAAAAACACAATATAGTCCACGGGCCCATAATAATAGCAGGTTATCCATAGGACTAACAACGTCAGAAGTTGTTGACTTGAGCCTTTTGCAGCTCAGCATATTAATATGGCTTTACTTTTTATACCTCATTTGTATACTTTTCTGCTGGATGGTTAAAACCAAGAAAAAACAAGATCTGTATAACAAGATATATAACTTTTATATGTGACAAGGTCAGTAAAATCCCCTCAGGATTTACCCTGAAACCCTGTACTGAAGTTTGTATATCCTTTTATTGTTTTTTATTAATTTTATTAAGAAACAAATAACAATGAGATAGTTTCAAAACTGATTCTTAGGACAGTTTCAATGATTAATACATGGCATATTGTTGTCTTTGTAGTGGTTACTCATAGTACAAGAGGCAGACACGATATCCTGTCTAAGCACTATTAGTACAAATCTTTTTCTTATTGAATTTTTTCTTTTTCTTTTTCCTTTTTTGTACTTTTTATTATCATTTTTAAAGAATACAAAATAGTGATAGAAGAAAACAGCATTACACATGACACAAGATTTCACTAATCAAAGTAATAGGAATCCAACAGTGGTTGCTGTATTACATGTTGCTATGTGCAAATTAGTTTTTTCAGATATAAATGCATAAGTTTTGTGTTTTTAAAAAAATAATAACTAAGAACTTATAAGAAATTCAAGAGAGGAAAAAAATCAGAGTAAAAACAAAAATTGTAAGCATTAACTGCTCCTTTCTTTCTTTTTTTATATTCATATAATTAGAATTCTCAAAATAGAAAGGAGTAGGCAATACATATTTAAAAATTTAAAATTTATGAATTTAGTTCAACTTATAATACCACATTTCCAAGAAAAATGAACCTTTTGCACAAGAAATTTAAATAAAATCATACCACGATAAAAATGAATTTGTTCAAAACTTATTATAAAGAGAAAAATAGTTAAAGCACATACATAAAAAATATTAGTTATGGAAAAACAAAATTAAATAGCATCTTATTTCACATTAGAAAGCAAAAAAAAGGACCAAGTGTGTAAGAAATTAGACTAATTAAAGGACTGAAAGAAAAAATAAAACTATCCTCTTTGAATTTTAACTTAGTAAACATACCTTTGAAAACTAAAAGTAAAATATTTTCTAGTTATACAACTTGAAATATTTTAATACCTCCAGGCGTAGCATATAGGAAATAACAAAGAGCATAATTCGAAAGGCATGAGAAGTTGCAGTATGCTCCTGGATGAACAATAAAGAGCTCTCAAGTGATAGTTATGCTGGACTATATAAAACACATTAGATGAACCCTTATTTAAAAGGTCACTGAAGATTTCTATGAAACAGTACCAATCTTGTGTCGGATTATACACATATTTTTTTTCATATATATATGTGTGTGTATGTGTGTATAAAAGACAGGGAAGAAGTAATATAAAGTCAACAGAAAATAGAAATATACTTTTTAAATTTTCTAATACTAGGAGAAGATATCATAGGATGTCTTTAGGTAAATTGTAATTCAAAGATATAGTATAAATCTTAAAACAAAAATTAAAATTAAGCAATATTCAGAAAATTAAATGTTAATTAATTAAAAATTAGATATTTCAAAACATTTGAACTCAGAAAAAGTTTTCATAATAATAAAGAAGTGCTAAGAATAAAACATAAGATAAATACTAGGATATCGCACAAAGTTCTAGTGTGTTGTGGACATGGATAATGACCATGACACTTACTGGTGGCCGGGTGTCACTTGTGGGACTGAGCTAAATCTATTACCTTGAAATCCACCTTGTAGACCCACATGGAATCATGACCCATAGAAGTCCATTTGTAGAGTGTGCTGATGGAAATTTGCTGCTGTATACAAAAGAATAACTGAAAGACTACTATTGTATAACTCTTATTCTCCTGTGTTTGTTTGCCTTATTTGGTGGGTTCTTTCCGTTCTCAGTCTGACCCAGAGTGCAGGCTCAGCATGTGAGTGAGACTGCTTGGGGCCACTGGACCCTGAATCGACCCAGAGCATAGCCCAGCGTGGAAACCTTCAGCAGAACTCCCTGCAAAGAGGCTAGAGACAAGACCCCTGGAGTTGATTCAGGAGCGGAACATCTTGCCAGCATGACACAAAGGGTTCACCTGCAAGGCTGCAGCAGGAAGAAGTGGAGCACAGCTGCCAGACCCAAGCCACAACCACCTGGAGGAGTCTGAACTTCGTAGATCTAGACCTGGTGCTAAGGTAATAACTCTATCTAAGCTCTAGACCAAAGGTCAAAACTCAGTAGTACTTGAAATGACAAAGAGAAGGAACAAAAAGCAGTCCCAGGCCCCAAGTCCACCCAGTACAAATGCAGATAGCATAGAGGAAATGGGACATCACACACCTGAAATCTCTGAAATAACTGCATTGGAAGTAAAGGAACAACTGCATAAAGTTATAGAAGATATCAGATCAGAAATAATTTCTGAAGTAAGAAATGTAGTGATAACTATAATCAAAGAAGTACTAAGTGCTTCTAAAGAATACTAATAAAAAATAGATCAGAATATAAAAATGATGGAACCCCTGAATAAGCAATATAGGAAAGAAATAGAATGTATGAAACAGATCCAAAATGATATACAGGAAATTAAAACCTCAATCACAACCTGGCAAATCTGTTTGAGTGAAAGTGAAAATAGACTTTCTGACCTTAAAGACACCATTGCTGCTAGTGAAAAAGTAAGCAAAAATTTCTTTAAAACAACTATGATGCAGGAAAAAATAATTCAACACCTTCAAGACAATGAAAAGATGAACAATGTGAGATTAATTGGAATCAATAAGAAGGATGGAGTCAATACAAATGATATAAAAAGAATATGGGCAGAAGTAATAGCAGAAAACTTCCCAAATATGGGGCAACAATCTGACATTCAGGTAGCCAAAGCATTATAGAACTCTAAATGACACCAACCCAATTAAAACCACTCCCAGACATATAATAATCAAGATCCCAGAAATTCAGCACAGAAAGAGTATACTTAAAGCCGCTAAAGAAAAGAAACAGACCACATTTAAAGGAAAACCCTTCAGAATAATGGCCGATTTCTCTTCACAAATCTGTTTGTGGAAGGCAAGAAGAGCATGGAGCAAAGTACTTCAAGTCTTGCAAGAAAACAAATTCCAACCCAGACTGGTATATCCTGAAATACTCTCTTTCAAGTATAATGGAGAAGTAAAATACTTCCATGACAAAGAGCAAGTAAAGAATTTCATGATGACAAAGCCAAGCCTACACAGACTACTAAATGATGTTCTAGAGAGGGAGCAAAATGATCACAACTCTTCCCATTGACTTAGGAGAAAGTTCACCATTCCAAGGATGGTCAGATTCAGAGTTTACCTTCTTTATCAAAAATCATTACGATTTCGTCAAACATTTCATCAACAGATCTGCATTCATCTATTTTTTGTGATTTCCACATTTCTTCCTGTAAATCCTTTGGCCTTGTTGACTGTCTGAGTCCTCTTTTTGAAGCTCTCTCAGTTGTCACCACTTTTGCCACTACTTCTACCCCTCTCAAGATATTGTTTAATACAGATCTCTGTTTTTAATACAGATCTCTTTATTACAGTTAAAAAAAAAACCCAAAAGAACAAAAGATATATCTGCTTTCCCACCCATGGTTTTGTTCCAAATTTGAAGATTGCCTTGATTTCTTAGAAACCCATCAATCAAGAACTTATTCTTTTGTATATTGGCAGCCATTGTTTGATCCATTTTCCTGGGTAATAAACTGACAGTTCTCTAACCAGTCACAGTCTGTCCTTCTTAAAAAAATTAAGGGAAAGTAGCTGTATATCTATCCTAACTATTTTGTATATAGTTACAAAATGGTCCTTCATTTGCATCTCCTTTTTTGTTTAGTTTTGTCAGAGATGGGTATTCATTGCCATTTAAATATTGTAAGTACACAAATTCAGCAAAATAATCCAATATAGTCCACTAGTCCATAGTAGTAGTGGGTTATCCGTAGGACTGGCAATGTCAGAAGTTGTTGACTTGAGCATTTTATAGCTCAGCATATTAATATGGCTTTATTTTTCATACTTCATTTTTATACTTTTCTGCTGGATGGTTTAGACCAAGATAAAGCAAGACCTATATAACAAGAAATGTAACTTTTGTATGTGACAAGGTCAGTCAAATCCCCTCAGGAGTTATCCTGAAACCCTGTTCCGCATTTTGTAGATCCTTTGTCTCATCCACATGTGATTCATGTGGATGAGTCATGGCCATTGCTCGACCAATTTGCTCTCTTGTGAAAGCCTACGAGAGTGTTATCCCTCTAGGTGACTCTCTTTAGGCACACTCTACAGCATCGATCACTTTCTTCTGTGGCCCCATAATCTCCTTGATCAGAAAATTTAGGACACCACTGAGTAACAGGATATTACAGTACAGGTTCTCTTATGTCCTGAGTTCTCACTGACCTTGAAGGGTTATGGCCAAAATGTTGGCTATCCTTGTAGCCCTTCTTTTTCTCTAATCTTTGGTCTGCAAACTTAAGTGAAAACACCTATATTTTCCAAAACATAAAGCAATTAGTGAGAAGCACAGAGACACCCTACACTTTTCTGATCTCTCATTTTCTTTTCTTTTTTTCTTTTTGCGGAACCAGGAATTGAACTCAGGCCCTTGCGTTTGCCAGGGAAGCACTTATTCTACTGAGCCATCTCCCTGGCCCCTCTCATTTTCTTTTAGTAACTTTTTAAAAAAATACTTTAAAGAGAGTACAGACTACTCAGTTCTGTCTTGTGGCAACCTCCCCCTTCTGCACATCTTTCGGGGCCAGCACTAGTGTCAGTGATGGGACCACCGCGCCTCAGCAGCCGCCCATAGCCTGCTGAGCATATTAATATGGCTTTATTTTTCATATTTCATTTTTATACTTTTCTGCTGAACGGTTAAGACCAAGATAAATCAAGACCTATTAACAAGAAGAAATGTAACTTTTGTATGTGACAAGGTCAGTCAAATCCCCTCAGGATTTATCCTGAAACCCTGTTCTGCATTTTGTAGATCCTTTGTCTCATCCCCATGGATCCCCGCAAAGTACATGAGCTTCGGGCCTTCCTGAAAATGTGTAAGCAAGACCTGAGCATCTTGCACAGCAAGGAAATGTGCTTCCTGAGGGAGTGGTTGGAGAGCATGGGATGGGGGTAAAGTACCACCTGGTACCCAGAAAGCTGAATCAGAAGAAAATATCAAGGAAGAAAATGCAGATAGTAACAAGATAGGGGAAAACATAAAGACAGATGAGCTCTCAAGTGAAGAAAGTGATTTAGAGATTGACAGTGAAGGTGTAATTGAGCCAGATACTGATACCCCTCAAGAAATGGGAGAAGAAAATAGAGAGATAACTGTGGAGATAGTGGATCAAGCAAATGAAAAGAAAGGAGCTGCCACTGATGCTCTAGATGATGGTGAACTACAGAAAGCCATTGACTTGTCACAGATGCCACCAAGCTGAATCCTTGCTCAGCCATCTGTATGCCAGGAGGGCCAGCATCTTCATCACGTTGCAGAAGCCAAATGCTGCCATTCGAGATTGTGACAGAGCCATTGAAATAAATCCTGATTCAACCCAACCGTACAAGCGGTCAGGGAAGGCACACAGACCTCTGGCCCATAGGGAAGAAGCAGCCCGTGATCTGGCCCTTGCTTGTGAACTGGACTATGAGGAGGATGCAAGTGCAATGCTTAAATTTCAGGCAAAGGTGCAGAAAATTGTTGAACATCAGAAAAAAAGATGAGCAGAAGTATGAAGAATGAGAGATCAAAGAAAAAAGAGAAAGGATTATGGATTCTTTCTCCAAAAGAACATGAAAAAGCCCAGAGGGAGGAAGAAGCCAGACAACAATCAGGAGCTCAGTCTGGCCCTTTTCCAGGTGGCTTTCCTGGAGTGATGCCTGGGCTGGGTGAGATCCTTAGTGATCCAGAGCTCCTTGCAGCCATGCAGAGCCCAGAAGTGACGGTGACCTTCCAGGACGTGGCTCAGAATCCTGCAAATATGTCCAAATACCAAAGAGTATGCATCTCATCAGCAAATTTTCAACCAAATTTGGAGGCCAAGAATAATGCTCAACTGATAAAGCCCTTCCTAAAAGAAAAGCAACCTTAAATCACTTAATGGATGTTGCAATAATACAAACCAGTGTACGTCTGACCTCATCGGGAGGGCTGGGGTGCTCTGAAGATGATCCCTTCCCCTCCTCCCCAGATGGAGCTGACGTGTTTTACAATGGTTTTCCATTAGGGTGTTCGTTCAGGTAATGTTTTCCTACTAGGAATTACAAATCTTAAATACTTTCTTATGGTAACAGGAATCGAATTCAGTATGTCACACTTGCCAGGCAGACACTGTGCCACTGAGCTAGATCTCCAATCCTTAAACTGGGGATATAGTTTATCCCCAGTTTTTAAACCTTAAAAAATATTTAAAACATTCAAAAGGTCTATTAATCCTTACATTTTTCTTAATCATTTTTAGATTTTTTTTTCCCCTTTGAATTACTGGGCAAGGAAGATACTTATGAACATTTATGGATTTAGTAAGAATAAAATGAAGTTTTTGGGGAGTGGGCAGTAAATCTCAATTAAGAAGATAAAGTTTAAGTTGGATGTATGGTTACTAAGGCATTTTGATTTGACTTTTTTCTTTTTTAAGATGTTTATTTCAATATAACTGTTGGGACCGCCAGTGTTTGAATATGATCTGTTAGGGACTGGTAGGACAGCAGCGGTCTTATACCATGTTTTCTATCCTATGTACCTTTGTACAGTTTGCATTTAAATCTTACACTGTGCTAACGGAGTGATCTTTTTTCTAAGCCACAGTGGAGTTGGGTTACTTAGTTCTGTTCTTGTCCAGAATATCAAATAAATGTTTCATATTATTTCCACTAGGGGAAAAAAGAGAGTATAGAAATGATTACTATGACATTGGAAATGGTACACATTTGGAAGACCAAGATGACAGGTATTTCATGCATGGTTTCAGTACTACGTACTCCTGTTCTCAATGTAGGTGCTTAGTTCACAGATATCAGCATAGAGAGTTAGTCAGGGTGTGAATTCTACCCATTAACTACCACGTTCAAAAAACTGATGGAAACTCTTAGGGCAATTGCCTTAGCCATCATAGATGGATAGATAGATAGATAGATAGATAGATAGATAGATAGATAGATAGATAGATAGATAGATAGATAGATAGATGATAGATAGATTGATAGACAGATAGACAGACAGACAGGTAGATAGACAGCTAGATACAAATAGTACAAATAGGGACAGGGACAGAGACAGAGATAGAGATATGGCTTTTACCACTACCTTATTTTCTATCTTTTCTCCTTTCTCTCTCTTCATTGATTAATCCTTAAGTTCTGCTACTTTCCATTTAAATGTATATTTTACCTTTCAGTTTTTATTTCTTCTTTTGAGTTCTTACACTAGGGAGACAATGCAATATTTACACATGTGGTGGACCCAAGTTTATTTCACTTGAGTATAATCTCAAGTTGTACCCACTTTGCTGCAAAGGCTTCAAGTTTGTTTATCTTTATAGTTGAGTTTATTCAATACTCCACTGAATAAACATACCACATATTTTTTATCCATTCCTGAAGTGTTGGGCATTTTGGCTGTTTCCAAGATTTGGCTGTCACAGATCGTGCTGCTATACACATAGGTGCACATATATCACTATGATATGATGTTTTCAGGTCTTTGGGGTAAATTCCCAGAAAGAAAATAGCTGGAATGAATGGGATTTCCATCCTAGTTTTTTGAGGAGTCTCCACACTCATCTCTCCAATGGTTGCACAAGTCTACATTTCCACCAGCAGTGGAGAAGGGTTCCTTCCCCACCCCAGCCTCTCCAGCATTTGTTGTTGGATATTTTCTTTATGACAGTCATTCTTTCTAGGGTGAAATCATACCTCAGTGTTGTTTAATTTGCATTTCTCAGATGGCCAGGGATGTGGAGCATTTTCTAGTGTATTTATTTGCCTCTTGTATTTCTTCTTATAAGAAGTGTGTATTCAACTCAAATGTCCATTGTTTGATTGGGTCTTTAAATTTAGGGGCCCTAATGATTTTTAGTTCTTTATATATTCTAGATAGAATACCCTTGTCTGAGTGACTAGTTTTTTGTTTGTTTATTTGTTTGTTTGTTTTGGTGGAACCAGGTCCTTGCACTGGCCAGGGAAGAATTTATTCCACTGAGCCCCCTCCCCGGCCCCTGAGTGACTAGTAATTAAGGTTTTTTTCCAAATTTGTGGGTTGTCTTTTCACTTTGTTGGTAATTTCTCTTTTGATGTGCAGAAACTTTTCAGTAAGAGGAGGCCCTAGTTATTAATTCTTTCAAATATTTCCTGTGCTATTTGATTTTTATTTATGAAATGTTTGCCTACTCCTATATCTTCAAGATTTCTACTTTCTCTTCTGGTAGATTTAGAGTTTCTATTTTAAAAATGTTTAGATCTTTAATCCACTTTTACTTTAGTTTAATGCATGGTGATAGACCTGGGTCTGGTTTTAGTTTTCAGCATGTAGAAAACCAATTTTTCCAGCACCATTTGTTAAAGACGCTATCTTTCTTCCAATGAATGTGTTTGGCCCCTTTGTCAAAGATAAGATGGCTTAAGTGTGTTTGTAGTTATATATATATATATATATATATATATATTCTAATCTATTCCATTGATCCATCCTCAGGTGTATTTTTTTTTTGCCAATATCATGCTGATTTTATCACAGTAGCTTTGCAGTATAATTTCAAGTCAGGGATTGTAATGCCTATTGTCTAGCCTGTGTTGCCCAGGATTGCCTTTGCTATTCTAGGTCTTTTCCAGTTCCAAATAAATTTTAGGAATGATTTCTCTGGACCCTACACTTTTTGAAAATCTCCCTGGTGTCTGATTTAATAGAAGACAGCTGGACCTTCACATCTGCTGCTGTGCTCAGCCTGGGCAACATCTTAGATCTGGGAGCTGCTGGAAAGGGCTCTGCACCCTCGAGAAAGTGTGCCAGGAAAATATAAATAAATAAATAAATAAATACCTGAGTTTTTGGTGCTGTCCTAAAAATGCCCAGAAAGTTCCACCAGTCACATTTGGAAGATCATGGCACAGTGAAGAAGGGAGTAGCAGGAAAGAAATTGAAATATTTTCCTCTTTCTGAGCCCAAAGCACAGTCCCCAGAGGACCAATGGGAAAAAGGAAGCAGATATCAGATTTACTTTCTGGATCCCAGGTCTCCTGCATCCACAGACCTGTCTGAGGTCTCTTTCCCACCCTGCCTTAGCTACACACTGAGGCTGACTCAGTCTTCTGAGCCCAGTGGATTGACCAGCACTTAGCTGACACCATCAGGGTCCTGTGATCAGGCAACCCCCAGCCAAGATGTCCAAGGGGAACTTCAAATTGATCAATTGTCCAAATCCCTCTACCACGCAGCCAGCTGATGTTTCAGAAGTGGTACCTTTGAGGCAGCAGCAAGGAGAAGTGGGGAGTAGAGGCTGATGGGGTTTGAACCCCCCACTCTTTACTTACTAGAGGAGATTGTGGGAAAGCTGTGACCAGTCCAAGCCTCTGTTTCATTGTACAGAGGGTACAGACACCCATAGGCGACCCCATCGTGATAGCAAGAGGATTTGCAGAGGTGGGTGGACAGCTTCAAAGCCATTCAGGAGAGCAGCTAATTGCTTGAAGATGAAAGAGACTCCTGAAAAACCTGAGCAGAGAATTTCAGAGGGGAAGTGTCCCAGTTACTTCCTTGTTTCTCAGACAAAAATATCTGGGACCAAAAAGTAAAGAAGAAAAGGTTTATTTTAGCTCACAGTGAGTCCACATTCTGGCTCCAAGGCAGGCTGACATGGCAGAGGGGAGGCAGGCCACAACAAGGCAGGTAGAAAGCAGCAAGCAGTGAGCCTTCCTTTCCCTTTCACTCCTTCCAGGCTACAAGCTTATTGGATGGTGCCCCCCACACCCAGGGTGGGCCTTCCATCGTCCACACCCAAGACTGTGCTGAGTCAGTGAGTAGACAAATCCAGTTATCACACCTTAATCCATGTTCACACACCCGTAATCCAGCCTCTCTCAAAAGCTTTGCCTGGGAGTACACGAGGTTTGGGAGACATGCAGACCACAGTAGGAAACCAAGGCTGATGTGTAATTATTCTTTCAGCCAACAAATAATTTCTAACTTCTTTTTATTTTAAGAGAAAAATGATATGAAACAATGGGAGAGTAACAATGGTTAATAATTGCATATTGTTATCTTCAAAGTAGTTGATCAGATTAAAGATGTAGGCATGAACAAAGGCATAAAAATGGATCAAACAATATAAGCACAAACCCTTCTTTTCAGTGAACTAATAGAACTGAATAGTATGTTTGTATGTATAAACATACGAATAGTATCTTTGTATGTTTATATGCATATTTTTCCTTCCTTCTTTTCTCCTTTCCCTCATCCTAGTTTCTCTTTCCATTTGAATTGTTTCTTTCCATTTCACAATATCATTCATTGTACATTTTGAAGCATATTTACTCTTTCAGTTTCTATACTCGGGAGACAATCAAAGCTTACACATGGAGGTCTGAAGTGTTTCACGTGTGACTATGGTCTTAATTTGTAGCCATTTACCTGTAAAATGTCATTTATCCTTCTTTATGACTGAGTAGTATGCCACTGTATAAAAATACTCCATCTTCTTTTATCCATTCACCAGCTGATGGGCATTAGGGTTGTTTCCAAGACTTAGCTATGACAAATTGCACTGCTATAAACATATGGCATGATGTTTACAATTCTTCTGGAAAAATACCCAGACAAGAAATAGCTGGGCCAAATGGAACCTTTAATCCTAGTTTTCTGAGAAATTGCCACACTGATCTCCACAATGGTTGTATCAGACTACACTCGCACCAACAGTGGAGAAGCGTTCCTTCTCCTCCACAGTCCCAACAAGCATTTGTTGTTGGTTGATATCTTGATGATAACCATTCTTTCTGGGGAGAGATGCTGTTGAAAGTTTATTTCATAGATTTGTCACTTGTATTTCTTCATCTGAGAAATATGTATTCATCTCAAATGCCCACTTTTGGATTGGGCATTTGAATTTGGAGGACCTGGTGGTTTTTTTTCTTCAATTCTTTATGTGTGCTAGATATAAGTCCTTTGTCTGAGGCACAATTGACCAAAAATTTTTCCTACTGTATGTATTGTTCTTTCACTCTGTTGATGATTTCTTTTGATTTGCAAAAGCTTTCTATGAGATCCCATTTGGGAGGCTGAGGCAGGAAGATTGTCGCAAGTTTGAAACTAACCTGGGCTACAAAGTGAGTCTAAGGCCAGCCTGAATTGCCTAGCAAGACTCTGTCTAAACATACACACACACACACACACACACACACACACACACACACACATACATAAGATGAGACCCCAGCTGAGTCAACAAAGATTTGATGAACCAAGCACTGTACAGGTCATAGGACACAGGAATGAATGTTAGACATAGTTTTTTGCCTCCCTGATGTCAGAAACATGCTATGCATTCAGTACCTTGTTTCTTTTGTTAATTCAAATAGAAATAATACAAAAGGTTCAGTTCCATGGTCATACTTGCTGCATGTATGGTGCTGGGGGTCCCATCATCCACAGTGCCAGGGTTCAACCTAGAAGGAGGTACAGACACCACCACACATAGGCACCCTATTACAGGTCACAACATTGGCAGTTGGAAATCACACCCCTGCATTCTTCAGGGGAAGCCACTGTTTCTCATTAGCCCAAACTGGTCTGAGCAGCCTAGCTCCACCCCAACATCTCCTAGAGTCATCCTTGCCCCCCAAGGACTAGAGACGCCTCTGGGACAACGTTTGTCTTTGCAGCAAATGACGCCAGCTAAGCTCCTGGGTGAGGACAGGGACTAAAGAACCTGACTGGGGACACAGTTTCGACAACTGGCTGAAGTTGCAGTACTGCACTTCTCTAGAGCTCAGTGTCTCAAATGGTTACATGAGGAAGATAACAGTATCTGACTAAAAGGATTGCTGGGATGATTAAATGAATTAAAGGGCTTAAACTACTTAGAACTGTTCTTGACACGTGGCAGGCACTGTGTAACTGATAGCCAGCTTCATCCTTGCCATTGCCATTATTATCCTTGAACCTCTGAATATTTTTAAGGAGAAGGGAAGGGATGCCACTCCATTCTTAGCTTCTAAAATATCACCCAAAACCAACTTGGCCATCACAGTCAAGGTCTTCCTGTAAAAACAAGCTGGGGGAAGGAGCACAACTATAATTCCAATACTGATTATTCATACTAAGGTTTTTTTCACATGCCAGAACCTGTGTGAAATCATTCATAGGCCAAAAGGTTTGTGCTATTAAAATGAACTCTGTAGTCTGAGGGTGTAGCTCAGTGGTAGAGTGCTTTCCTAGCATCACAAGACTCTGAGTTCAACCAATCCCAATGGGAAAAAAAAAAAAAAAAAAAAAAAAAAAAAGCTTTGTTATCAATTAAGAACTTCAAGGCTGAAAACGCTGGCCCACAGGACCTCGACGACAGTTCCAAATAACACCACCAGGAGGCAGTGCAGGTCTACGTTCCAATTCTGCCGTCTATCGGGAGCACAGGGGAAAAGATTTGAGGAGCGCCCGCAGTGTGCCAGGCACTGTTGAGATTGCTAAAGATACAAATTTGACGGTGGAGGGGAATCAGCACTAGGGATTCTTCCTTTCCACTCTTCCTTAAAATCAGGCGTCTCATGGAGTTGCGTGTCCAACGGGTACGTGACTCGACCTGGAAAAAAATGGCTTGGAGGAACTCGAACTGGAAGGCAGGAGGCTCGCGGGAAGGAATGGGAGTTTCTGGAAAGTCTGCCCCAAACTCAGGCTCAACAACACGCCTGGAAAGGGTGTCAACCAGGAGCCAGCCCTAGCAAAGCTGTCTCCATGTTTTGTCTTCCTGTTTCATGAGTCTGGGAGTAGGAGTCACCCGGGGAAACTATAGTGGGCAGAAAGGGTGACCCGCACAGGTCTGTTTTGTTCCTCAGCTTTGTTCTTGAGATTGGCCCCAGCTTTTGAACTGAAGGTCACCCTGAGAATCAGCCCCATGGGGCTGCACTGCTGACCTGTGCCAGGCGGGTGGACTGAGCGGCGACTTAGAGCCCAGGGTAGGTGCTGCTCTGCACTTCTCCTTCACGCAGGTTCCAGGACCTCCCTCCCCCCAACCCCACCCCCAGGGCTCGCACCCTACCAAACCCTGAGCGTCTGCGAAGCGCACAGCTAGCAGGAGCCCAGACCTGATCCGGCTGTGCGCACCAGAGACAGGAGGATGCGTGCATCTGTGGGTGCCATGCACTGGGCACAGTGCGCCAAGGGACAAAGACGCGCGGGATTGTGATCAGGAGGGGCCCATCGAGAGGAGCCCGAGCCGCGCGTGGGTGTGCCTAGCTGTAGTAGACTGGGGCAGCAGGGACTTGGGGATGCGCCTGTCCCGGCCTGGTGCAGCTGTGTCTCAGGGAAGTCACTGCTTGTGAGCCCAGGCTGGAATACGCCCTAGATTGCAGAAGGCTTTGCCCCAGGAGCCCAGTGGGAGCATACTCCGTGCGTGTAGACGAGGACGTTTTTGCAAATGGAGCAATATGGGCAAACAGTGGCTGGAAGAATGGTCTTAAAATTTGGGGTGCTGGAAGCCGGAGAGCAGTCTCTGAGATCCGGCCTAGCAGCCAAGAGCTCGTGGCCCTGGGTTCGCCAGCAGCGGGCAGAGCAGCCCGCGGGACGGGGCGGGGCGGGGCGGGGCCTGGGGCGGGGCCCGCGGCTGCTGCAGCAGCGCGGGCCAGGCCAGGGGGCGCCGTGCGCGGCAGCCGCTTGAGAGGGCTATGCAGTGAGGCGCGAGCGGCGGCGGGCGGGCGTGCGCTGAGCCGGGGCCGCGGCCGCGCTGCGGAGATGTGACTCGGGCCGAGGGCCAGCGGGAGCGTGGGCACTGCGGGGCGCGCGGGACGGTGAGTGTGAGCCGTATGGACACCGTGGAGGGCGCTGCGGGGACCCCAGAAACTTTTGGCATAATGGGCCTGGGAGGATTGGAGGGTCGGCTGCTTGGGCTTTTCTAACCACTGCCCCCTCCTGGGTTTGATCTGCAGGGGCGAACGTGGGGTTCGG
>PVKA01008431.1:0-73072 GCA_004027165.1 Ctenomys sociabilis
AAAAAAGAAAAAGAAAAAAGAAAAGAAAAGAAAAGAAATGAGGCACAGATGAACAGGAGGCCAAGGACAGCCATCATGGCAAAGCATTTTCTCTTGCCCAGTTTCTAGAACATTAAGTGGATCTAGGACACAGAGTCCACTGAAGAGTTCAAGAGGTAAAGGGCATCCCAAACTGCTAGGATATATGTTCAAGGACAGTTGCTAATGCACCCAACAAATTTCCAGGTACCTATACATTTGGAGAAAGGTGAATTGCTGGATGCCAGGTCGGGCTGACCTTGGAATTCAGCTCCAGGCACTGCCTCACCCTCCACTTAGAGGCTCGGGAAGAGGAGCACAGGGGACACGTGTATCCTCTCCCACAGCTGGTGCAGAGCAGGCATCTGACTCCACATTTCCACATGATGCTCTTTCACCTGGTCCGAAAAGTACAGTGTGGTGAACAACTGGTAGCTGGTAGAACTCCACTGGAGTTCATTACCTACCAAAAGTTGCCAGAGTGGGAAAGTCACTGGAAATCTCTGCACACACACATTCCAACCACCCCCATCCAAAATTACAAGCAAACATTTCAGAGCACACCTCTGGGGTTCTCAGTTCTAAACACTAAAAGGATAAATGAGTTTTCCCTGTCATATTGCCATTTACTTCTGAAGACTTTCATGAACAGAAACCAGATGGATCACAGCTGATTACAGTGGACTGCCACAAACTTAACTGGAGTGGTATTCTCACACCAGCTGCTGTGCCAGATGTGGTATCTTTGTTTAATCAGATTAAAACAGATTGTGGGGCTTGGTGTATGACTAGCAATCTAGGAAACACCTTCTTTTACTTTCCTATCAGAAAGGAGAATCAGAAAGACTGTGTAGTCTCTTGGGATGAGCAACAGTGTATATTTATGGTTTTCTTTGAGGCAATAGTAATTTTCGAACATTCTGACTGTGTCAGAAGGACACAGACTACCTTGAGAGTCTCTAGAAGACCACATTTATCTATTATACCATAGAGGCAACAGAACAGATGAGCAAGGGGTGAAGCCTGTGTTTTAGGCTCTTATAGGTGCATACGTTTACTGCATAAAGTAGACCTTAACCTTACAAACAAGTTAAGTTTACAACAATATCCAGTAAAATTTATTGAGCTTTTTAGAGATTTAGTGGTCTACACAGTGTTAGGCTGCACCAACAAAGGTCAGGAAAGAACGATAGCATTTCTCTCCTGCCACCACTAATAAGCACAAGGCTTGGGGGACAACTGCATGTCTCAGAGTCTGCATCTTCTGCCCCTTCTCATTCTTATTGGATGCATTCACTGGGAGACAGAAACAGGGTCTTCTCTGACTGATACCCAGAATAGGCAGGGCCCTACAGCAAGTGAAGACTATAGCACAAGCATTCCTGATTTATAGGACATAAGACCAATGAACCATAGAGAAGTGCTGCTAGTACCATGGGGAAAGACACAGGGTAGGGCTTCTAGGATCCCCACAAAGAAACCTGTGGCTGCCCAAAAGACAGGGTCATCTATAAAACAGAACTATACACCATTGTGTAGGAAAAATAAAAACAAAAACAAACAAACAAACAAAAAGCACCTTGATTTCCTCTGTCATTGTACTCCAACCACAGAGGCTTCAGTGACCCCAGAAGGTGCAGGAGCTTCCCACTGTCAAGCAAGTGACCTACTCTGCTGTGGACCCAATTGGATATCAATTCAGTTCTGAAGCCACCCACCTGAAGAGTGTAGCAGGAACCACAGGCTGAAGTCTCACTTCTCAATACACTATCTCCTTTAGATGGCAGTTACAAGTCCAGCTGTTTTACTTCTATTCTGACTAATGGCTGTAATCCAGGGGTCCCAAAACCTTTCAACAATTAGAATTTGCTCTCCGTAAAAGCCTAAGAGAATGTTATCTCTCCATGTGACTCTCCTTAGGCACACTCTGCATCATGGATCACTCCTCTGTGGCCCTATAATCTCCTTGATTACAATTTGGGACATCATTGAGTTACAGAATGGTATGGTACAGGTTCTCCTATGTCCTGAGTCCTCACTGACCTTGAAAGGTGAAGGCCAAAATGTTGGCTGTCCTTTCAGCCTTTATTTTTTTCCTTAATTTTTGGTCTGCAAACTTAAGTTGTTAACCCTCCAGAAGAGAAGCTTAATGATATCATTACCCTATAAAATAGGCAGTTGAGTTTAACTTCACTATCTGTCTGAATATTAAACATCTTAGATATAACATGGAACAGGCATTTTCCATCAAGTATTGATATGTTAAACTTTAAATCCCTACAGAATGTGAAGAAGAAATATTAAAAAATAAAAACAATTACATATTTTACACAGAAATTTAGAAATCTAACCATATACAGCATTGTAGCAGCTCAGTCCTATGACATATTTTTCTTGTCTCATTTTCATTTATTCTTTTTTTAAAACAAACAGTTACTTGAGAGACAAAATGGCAATAATTGATATGACATGACAAGCAGTATGTATTCAGAAGACCAGAATGACAAGCATTCCAAGTATGACCCTAGTATTATACATTGCTATCTTCTGTGCAGTTGCTTAGTTCACAGGTATCAGCACATACAGTTAGTCACGGTGAGAATCCTACCAATTAACTGCTACTTTGAAAAATCTGTTGAAGATTCTCAGGATCATTGCTTTAACCATTTTGTGCATAAAAATGTATGGTTTTTGCTCCTGTCTTATTTCCTTGCTTTTCTCCTTGCCTTCTCTTCATTGTTTAATCCTTAAGTTTTCACTTTCCTTTTAATTGTGTTATACCTTTCTATTTTTATTTATTCTTTTGAGTTCTTACACTAGGGAGACTATATGATATTTACACATGTGGGTCTTGTTTATTTTACTTATGAGTATATTTTGAAGGGGCATCCACTTAAATATAATGGCTGTGACTCATCCACATGGCTGACACGGAAAAGGATCTATAAACTGTAGTACGGGTTTCCTGGTAAATCCTGAAGGGCTTTGACTGACCTTGGAAGATACAAAAGTTACATTTCTTGCTATATAGGTCTTGGTTTATCTTGGACTTAACCATCCAGCAGAAAAGTATAAAAATGAGGGAAAAAAAGTAAAGCCATATTAATATGCTGAGCTATAAAAGGCTCAAGTCAACAACTTCTGCCATTGCCAGTCCTATGGATAACCCACTACCATTATGGACTACTGGAGTATACTGGATTATTTTGCTGAACTCATACACCTACAATATTTAAATGGCAATGGCATATCCATCTCTGACAAAACTAAACAAAAAAGGGGGATATAAATGAAGGACCATTTTATATCTGTATGTACAAAATAGGACAGATATATAGCTTCTTTCTTTTAACTCAATGAGAAGAAAGATTTGTACTAAGTGTTTGGACAGGATATCATGTCTACATCCTGTGCTATGAATGACCACTAAGAAAACAATAATGTGCAATGTGCCAATTATTGAAAATGTCCTACTAATTGGTTTTGAAACTGTCTCATTGCTGTTTCTCAATAAAATTAATTAAAAATTTTAAAAAAATTAGAATTTGCTAAAGTGACACACAGAGCTTAGGGACATGCTACATTTACATTTCTCCAATAGAAGTGCACCAAGGGCAAGGTGTCTTGGAAGGACACAGTTTCCTCACCTTCAGCTGGCCCTCCACACAGCTCCACAGCCCATGAGGGGCTTCACTATCCAACATGATTGATAAGTCTGAGACCACCAGTGACTAGGCTGCCTTCTAGTTGTTCTCTCCATCAGGAGGTCAGGTGATCCTGAATGTCCTCTCCTTCATGTCCTGTGTTAGCCTTGTTGATGACAAGTCCTCATCCTGGAGGTACCTAAGAGCTGCCATTCACCAGTCATCAGCACTCAAAGCACATCACTCTTAAGATTTCCCGGATGTTTGGAGTCTACCAAAGCACAGGACCAAGATCAAACACATGTCTTCATATCACAGCATGCATAGAATAACTTCTAAAGAAGAAGTCTTTAATGTCCTGCTTGCAGGATATTAAATGGTGACATAGTCAGAACTGTCCAACTTGACCTTGGTTCTTCAAAAAGTCTATGCTGTATGGCTGGGTAGTTTATAGCAGTCTAACAGAAGATCAGGAACAGACTCACTCACAAGACATAAGGAAGCCCACAATAGGTGGACTCGCTATCCATCACGTGTGCATTTGCATCCCTCCCTCAGCTTCTACCAGCAGTACTGAGGATGCAAGCAGTTACTCAGAAACAACAAATAATTTGCTCTTTTCATTGATGGTTCTGATTATTTGCTCCACTGACTGGGGACCCTGCACAACATTGCTTTAAATGAGAAAACTCACTTGATAAGAAAGGATGTGCAACCACGGGACATGCACCATGGGGATCCTATGATTTTACCATATCTTCCCAAATATTATCATCTAACGGAACTGTGAATGGCTTGTTAAACCAGAAACTGAGGTGTCAGCTTGTTAGAAGCACCTAGGAAGGATGCCACTGTATGAGTTGGACTAAACAGGCACAGAAACCAAGAGGGGAGAGAAGGAATGGCCTTGACTGACATCACCG
The DNA here is from genome assembly GCA_004027165.1 of Ctenomys sociabilis. Classification (NCBI taxonomy): domain Eukaryota; kingdom Metazoa; phylum Chordata; class Mammalia; order Rodentia; family Ctenomyidae; genus Ctenomys; species Ctenomys sociabilis. The sequence goes on from PVKA01008431.1 coordinate 4,586, forward strand.
ATAATGACTGACTTGGAGAATCTCCCTTCCCATTCTTGTAGCTATAGGTCCTGGGTGTAGAGGTCCTGGCTCCCAAGGATGGAGGGGGGGGGGGTTCCCTCTTGAGAATACAGCAGAAGTCATGGATGATACCATGGCAGTATGCCAAGAAGCCAACAAACAAGAAAGGAGGTCACCACATCACTAGTGATGATTAACTCTGGTCACTATGAAGTGGTGCGCCTGCTGCTACATCGTGAATGGACCACGTGAGACTGTGTTTGGGATACAGGTGGCCTGCTGAATAGTGTTTAATGTCCCACATTTAGGTTTTAGTGGTTATAGTACAAGGCCAGCATCCACAGCCAGAGAAGGTGATAGAAAGGATGTCAACCATGTCCTTATCAGAGTAACAGCTAAGCTCCATCCTGCCCACGCCCACCCAGCCCCAGAGACAGCCTGAGACAGCAGCTGACCCCAGTGGCCTCCTGGATCCAGCCCCAAGCTCTCCCAGTGAGTGGGAATTTGTATGACTCACAAGGCTTCTCAGATCAGTGAGTGTGTGGAGAGTCTGAGGGAGAGCCATTGGCTTCTTCCCACATGCGCTACCCGGATCCCCACCCCGAAGCCCTCCAAGGTAATGAGCTGCCTGAAACCTCAGGACATACTCACCAGTACCTTCCCGGATCCCCTGCCCTAAAGCCTGCTGAGCGAGTGGGAATTTCCCCGACTCCCTGGGCATCAAACTTCAGTGAGTGTAGAACTCCAGGCCCACCGAGCCGGAGAGACATTTCCAGTGGTTCCCTGTCTCCCCCCTCTCCCCCGTGGCCCAACACCCAGCACAACTAGTCCCGCTGTACCAGAGAAACATTTCCCACTGATTGCAGGTCCCACCCCATGGCTCCAGACCCAGTGCAGGTCTGCCTGGAGTGAGAACTCCAAGCCTGCCACGCTGTAGGGACATTTCTCAATGATCCTCGGTCCCACCCCATGGACTGAAACCAAGCAAAGCCCGGCCTGTGAGTGAGGGCTCCAGGCGTGCTGCACTGGAGGGATCTTTCCCTGCCTTCTCAGGCTCTGGCCTGTAGACCGAAACCAGCACAGGCTGTCTGACCCAGTACAGCCTACCCGGTGAATAATATCATCCACTATCACTTTGGGAGCCCAGCAGACCCACCACAGCCCAGGCCTGTCCACCTAGAGAGAGACCTGCCTGACACAGGAGGGCTGACTCCGGCAATTTTCCAGATCCTCGACACAAAGCCAGCCAAGACAGTGGGAATTTTCATTACTTGCTCCCCATCTCAGTTGAGTCTGTGCTCGCCTGAACACAGAACCAACAGAGGGGAACCACCGGAGGTGCAGGAAAAAGGAAGTAAACAACAGCTAAATCCAAGATAGGCATAACTGGATAATCTCAAACTTAATATACTGTCACCCAAATCTCATAACAAGCTAAAGTTATAGCTGCACCAAAGCTCTACACCAAAGGTCGAAGGTCAGTACTATACAAAATGACAAAGACAAGGGGAAAAACGCAATCCCAGACCTCCAGTCCACCAGTAAGGGCAGAGGACATTAGCTCAGCTGTAATGAATGAATTAACAGATACAGCAGCAAAGGAACAATAGCAGAAATGTATAGAGGAAATAAAACGAGAATTAATTCCCCAAATTAAAAAATAAATATCTGAATACATAGTATCTGAAATAAAGAATCATTTCCAGAAACATTGGGTGGAAAAACAATGCTCAACCAGAACAAGTGCAGAGAGCACTATTCCAGCTGAAACGTATGAATTAACAGCATCTGAAGCAAAGACACAACAGCAGAAAGGTCATGAGGAACTCAAAGCAGAAATAATTTCTGAAATCATAAAAGAATTTTTTGAAAAAAAATAATTCTTTGAAATCATAGCATCTGAAATACAGAGAGAAGTTCAGAAATATACAGAGGAAACCAAACTTGGAAGAAACACTGCAGAAAAAGAATTAATAACTACCTCTAAATAAGACATGGGTAAAAAAATTGAGATCAGAAACATGATGGATTCCTTGAATGAGCAATACAGAAAAGAAATAGAACACATGAAATAGAGTGAAAGAGATATAGAAGAACTAAAAATATCAATCACGAGTCTACAAAACCATTTGAATGAAAGTGAAGACAGTTTCAGATCTTGAAGGTGTTAGTGTGCTACTGAAAAGATAAGAAAGGATCTCTTACAAACAATGAGAATGCAGGAAAAAATAATCCATCACATGCAAGAAGACGCCAAGATGAACAGTGTGAGAATAATTGGTATCAACGAGAATGAAGGAGTCAATACAATGATATAAAAAGATTTTGGGAAGAAGTAATCACAAAAAACTTCCAAAATAAGTGGAAACAATCCAACATTCAGGTCACCGAAGCATACAGAACACCAAATAACTTCAACCCAAGTGAAAACACACCAAGACGTATAATAGTTAAGATCCCAGAAATCCAACACAAAAATAATGTACTGAAAGCTGCTAGAGAGAAGTAGATCACATTCAAAGGAAAACCTATCAGAATAACAGCTGACTTCTCTACACAAACCATGAAGGCAAGAAGAGCATGGAGCAGAGTTCTTCAAGTCCTACATGAAAACAAATTCCAACCCAGACTATTACACCCTGCAAAACTCACTTTAGTTTGATGGAGAAGTGAAATATTTCCAAGACAAAAAACTAAAGAATTTCATGATGACAAAGCCATCCCTACACAGGCTACTGAAAAAAGTTCTAGAGAAAAACCACAATGGCCAGAACTCCATGAAAGAGAATGGAAGGAACCCACTAAACAGGACAGACAATTAAACATAGTTTACAAAGGAGTAAAAAACATCAGGTAAATATCATGACAAACATAAGTCTGCATATTTCAAATTATAATCATCAATGTAAACAGACTCAATTCTCAAATTAAGAGAAATAGACTGACACAGTGCATTAGGAAACAAAATCCAACAATATGCTGTATACAAGAAGCACACTTAACTCAAAAGGACATTCATAGGCTCCAAGTCAAAGGATGGAAGACAATACTACATGCCCCAGCAACTCAGAAAAAAGCAGGAGTAGCAAATCTGTTCTCAGACAGTCTAAACTTCAAACCAAGAATGATCAAATGACACAAAGAAGGCCATTATATATTGGGCAGGGGAAAAAATTCAACAGCAAGAGGTAACACTTATAAATATCTATGCACTAAATACAGGAGCACCCAACTATGTAAGACAAATCTTAACGGACATGAAAAACTTAATGTCTAAGAGCACAATCTTAACAGGAGATCTTAACACACCTGTATCTCAGAAAGATAGATCAAGGAGACCAAAAATTTGCAAGGAAATAGCAGAACTGAACCAGAGCTTGAACAAATGGACTTGGTGGACCTATAGAGTGTTATACCAAACCACAGCTGAATACACATTTTTTTTTCAGTTGCACATTGGTCATTTTCCAAAATAAACCACATACTAGTCCAGAGGTCATGCCTAAGAATATGCAAGGAAATAGAAATTATCCCATGCATGTTATCTGACCACAATGCAATGAAACTGGAAATAAATGACAAAAGAAACCAGAAAAACCCTCTAAATTCATGGAAACTAAACAACACCCTAGTCAGCAATCAATGGGTCACAGAAGAAATTCAACAAGAAATTCAACAATATCTACAATTCAATGAAAATTCAAGCACAATTTACCGGAATTTATGGTATGCGATGAAAGCAGTTCTTAGAGGGAAAATCATAGATATGAACTCACACATTATGAAAACAGAACAGGAACAACTTAGCACCCCAGTGTTGCAACTCAGACAACTAGAAAAAGAATAGCAAATGAAACCCTGAGCACAAAGATGGGAAGAAATCATAAAGATTAGAGCAGAAGTTAATTCAATTGAGATGAAGAAAACAGTTCAACGAATCAACAAATCAAAAAGTTGGTGCTTTGAAAAACTAAATAAGTTGATAAGCCTCTAGTCAACCTCATCACAAAGAGGCAAAAGAAAATTCAAGTACAAGCAATAAGGAATGAAAAGGGTGAAATCACCACAGATCCAGCGGAAATTCAGAAGATTATCAATAGTTACTTTGAGAATTGTTATGCTCCCAGAATAGAAGACACAGAAGAAATGGACAGATTCCTTAAAAGGTACAAATTACCAAAACTGAATCAAGAAGACATAACAACTCTCAATAAGCCCATAACAGCCAACAAAATATGAAACGTAATGAAAAGCCTACTGAAAAAGAAAAGTCCAGTTCCTGATGGATTCAGAGCTGAATTCTACAAGACATTTATAGAAGGTATAATCCCCACACTACACAAACTTCAATGAAGCTGAAAATGAAATAGTCCTCCAAAAACCATTTCTGGAGGCAAGTATAATACTGATTCCAAAACCAGGGAAAGACACAACCAAGAAGGAGCACTACAGGCCGATCTCCCTCTTCAACATAAATGCAAAAATACTCAACAAAATCCTGGCAAATAGAATACAGCAAATCATCAAGAAGATCATACACCATGACCAGGTAGGATTCATCCCAGGGATGCAAGGATGGTTCAATATTCGAAAATCTATAAATGCAATATACTATATTAATAGACTGAAAAGTAAAAACCACATGATCACCTCAATTGATGCAGAGAAAGCTTTTGACAAAGTCCAGCACTCACTCATGTTCAAGGTCCTACAGAAAATTGGAATAGATGGACACTATCTTAACTTGATAAAAGCCATCTATGCCAACCCAAAAGCTAATATAATCCTACATGGGGGAAAAATCTGAAATCTTTTAGTCTTATATTGGGTACGAGACAAGGATGTCCTCTATCACCCCTCCTATTCAATACAGTCTTGGAATCCTTAGCAATAGCTATTAAAAAAGAGGGGGGGGAAAGGGAATAAGAATAGGTAAAGAAAATGTTAAATTATCACTATTTGCAGATGACATGATACTTTACTTGGAAGATCCCAAAAATTCCACCAAGAAACTACTAGAACTGATACAGAAATTCAGTAGCATAGCAGGATACAAAATCAATACTCAAAAGTCAATAGCATTCCTCTACACAGATAACAAGCACACTGAAAGGGAAACAATGGAAACAATGTCTTTTACAATAGCACCGCGGAAAATGAAATACCTTGGGATTCACTTAACCAAGGAAGTCAAAGATCTTTTCATGGAAAATTACAACACCCTAAGAAAAGAGATTATAGAGGATTTCAGAAAGTGGAAAGATATTCCATGCTCCTGGATAGGAAGAACCAACATCGTGAAGATGGCCATACTCCAAAATTTCTGTACAGATTTAATGCAATTCCTATCAAACTGTCACCAACATACCTCGCAGACCTACAGAAATCATTCCTAAAATTTATTTAGAACCTCAAACGACCAAGAATAGCAAAGGCAATCTAAGCCACTAAAGACAAGGCAGGAGGCATCACAATTCCTGACTTGAAATTATACTAAAAAGTCACTGTGATAAAATCAACATGGTATTGGCAACAAAATAGACCTGAGGATCAATGGAATAGATTAGAAGGTGCAGAAGCATCTATGAACACACTCAGCCATCTTATGTTTGACAAAGGGGCCAATCATGCTTACTGGAAGATAGACTCTTTAACAAATGGTGCTGGAAAACTTGGCTTTCTAAATGGCGAAACTAAAACTTGACCCAGCTCTATCACCATGCACTAAGTCAAAGTCAAAATGGATTTAAGATCTAAACATTAGAACAGAAACATTCATTCTCCTGGAAGAGAAGGTAGGAGGAAATCTTGAAGGCATAGGGATAGGGAAAGAGTTCATGAACAAACATATATTCGCACGGGAAGCACTTGAAAGAACCAACAACTGGGATCAACTCTTCTTGAGGAGCTTCTGCGTGTCAAAAGAAATTGTCAACAGAGTGGAAAGACAACCCACAGATTTTGAAAAAATCCTAACTAATAAGCAATGAGACAGAGGTCTGCTGTCTAGAATATATAAAGAACTAAGATATAACAGGGCCCTCAAATTTAAAGACCAATTCAGAAATGGGCATCTGAGATGAATGCACACATCTCAGAGGACAAAATTAAAGAAGCAAATAACTGTATGAAAAAATGCTGCACATCGATAGTCATCCGTGAAATGCAAATAAAAACAAGACTGAGATACCATCTCACTCCCGAAAGAATGGCTATCATAAGGAAATCAACCAACAACAAATGTTGGAGAGGTTGTGGAGAAAAGGGGACACATCTCCACTGCTGGTGGTAATGCAGACTTGTACAACCATTGTGGAGGTCAGTGTGGAGACTCCTCAAAAGAGTTCGACTAGAAATCCCATGCAAGCTGGAAATCATACTGGGAATTTTCCCGAAGGATCTGAAAACATTGTATCATAGTTATATATGTGTACCTATGTTTATAGCAGCACAATTTGTGATAGCAAAATCTTGGAAAGAACCAAGATGTCCATCACATGAGGAATGGTTGAAAAAGATGTGGTATTTCTATATAATGGATTATTACTCAGCTGATGCCACTTGAACATATACTCATAAGTGAAATAAACCAGACACACATGTGTAAATATCATCTAGTCTCACTAGTATAAGAAGCGAAAAGCAGAAATAAAAATGGAAATTTACAACAACAGCTAAAAACAATTGAGTCAGGTAAGGCAAAGTGAATGGCATATGATGTAGGATACTAATCAGCTTTTCTTCTGGATGGTTAACAACCTACGTTCACAGATCAAAATTGGAGAAATAGAAGAGCCACAAGGTCAGCCAACATTTTGCACCTAGCCTTTCAAGGTTAGCAAAGACTCCGGACATAGGAGAACCTGTACTGCAACATCATGAAACTCAGTTGACATCCAAATTTTCTGAACAAGCAGATTATAGAGCCACAGAGAAAAAAGATCGAACTTCTATAGTGTGCCTGAGGAGAGGCACATGGAGAGAAAACTTTCTCTCAGGCTCTCACAGAGAGTAAACTGGTCAGGCATTGGCCGTGACTCATCCACATAGATGACACAGACACAGGATCTACCGAATAAGGTACAGGACTACAAGATAAACCCTGAGGGGGCTTCACTGACCTCATAAAAAACAAAAAGTACATGTGTTGGTATATAAGTTGCTCTATCTAGGTCTTTATTACCCAACAGAAAAGTATAAGTACTTTAATAATAAGTATAAATACCATAACAATAAGATGAGCTGTAAATGGCTATGGTTGACAACTTCTTCGGATAACTCACTATTGTTATGGAATGCTGGACTATGTTGAATTGTGTCGTTGAGTTCATCACCTGAATTAGTTGAAGGACAATGGAGTGCCCATCTTTGACAGGTGTAAACAAAGGAAGGGGTATAGAAAGGAAGAATCATGATGTGTGTGTATGGACAGTACAGTTGGGATAGATAACACCGTGCTTCTACATAATTCTATGAGAGGCAAGATTTGCACTAATGGTAGTTGAACAGGATATTATGTTGGCTTCTAATATTATGGAGAACCACTAGGAAAATAACAAGGTAGAAAGTATTAATTATTGAATCTTTGATGTAATTCAGGTATAAAAAATAAGGTACGTAAACAGCTACACTCTCTTAATTTACTAATAAGAGACATATGCTATAATAATGTCTGTAAGTATAATATCATGTATGCACCATCTATGATAACAAAGAATTATGAAAACAGTTGGCAATGTATTAATTTATCAAATCTATCTTGTCAAGGTATCTTAAAACTGTCTCATTGATATTTGTACTTCAATAAAATAAAATAAAAAAAAGAATAAGAGCCACACCTCTAGACTAGCAGAGGTACTTGCCCACGTGGGAAGAATTCAGAATGGATGTTGGTTGAGAGGAACAATGAAGGCCAGGCATAGGCTTGTATCACAGCTGCATGGGTTTCTCTAATCCATCTCTCTAACACATGAAACAGGACCACCAATACCCAAAGCAGCTATCCCTAGCTGAGTGAGAATAATATTAAAAGAAAATTAATGTGAGCAGTGCAAGAGGTAAATCTAGTGTTCCGTGCTGGTTTCCTTTCAGGGACGCTGTGCCTGTGTACTACATGTCTATGTGTGACAGCTGCACAGTGCTGTGTGTCTCCACAGGAGCTGTTCTCACATGGGCCGCCAGGCCTAAGAATTCACCCTCGCCGGCAGGAACCTTTTCTGTGAAAATTCCTTAAGCTGTGTATTATTTACGTATTTAGCAGGGAAAGCTCCGGGGCCACTCTGTCTCTTACTGCACCATGGCCCCAGCCCCCTTGTTTTTTTCTTAGGCAGGGCCTTGCTAAATTGCCCAAGCTGGCCTTCAACTTCCAGTCTTCCTGCCTCAGCATCCTCAATCACTGGGATTTTTTATGCACTGTTATCAAAGGTAACCAGCACTTCTTCCCTGGGCCAGAGATTTTCAATTTTGTTTGTGAAGAGCCATGAAGTAAAATTGAAGTCTTCAGCGACAATAGATAAGCTCTGTAACATACTCTCTGTCTTTGTTTTTGCCTTTTCCTGTTTTCACTTTTCGTTAGTGCCCACTTACTGAGCACATTCCCTAGTGATCGCACCCCTTCCTGACCGCCTTCCTCATGGGGGTGGGTACAGGTGCAGAACACATCAGCCTTCTGTTCCATTTGCTTCCTTTCCTGTCCCCTCTCCATCTCTCGGAACCCTTACTCCTTGCAAGAGATCTGTCTTCGTATTTTCTATTATCTATCTTTTATTGTGCTCGTTTTCATATCTTGAGATTCCCATATTTTAAAAAATGTGATAGTTGAGCTTCTCCATCCAATTTATTTAACACTGTGGTCTCATGATGCACCCTCTTTTCTATAAATGTCTCCAGTCTGTCCTTCTTTCTGGCCAAGCAGTGCTCTGCTGTGTTTGAGGACACTTTTTGATCCTTCCCTCTATTGATGGATCTAGAGGGTGCACCCAAGACCCAGCCTTTGTGAGCCATGTCGGTCTAAATGTGGGTCTGTGGAGTCTACTGTGATGCGATGTCTTTTACTCTTTCAAGAAGAGAACTCCAAGCGGACAGCTGAGTCATGTGCAATTCCACTTTCAGCTTTCCGAGGACTCTCCATACTAACTTCCCTCGTGGCAGTATTAGTTCATATCCCCGAACTGTGCAGAAGAGCTCCTCTGCTCCTGCAGCCCTTCAGATAGCTCAGGCCCACCATGGCTCCCAGGCAGCCCCCAGGTCTGTCTAGCAGGGCTGGCTCACTGCTGTTTGCTCTGAGCACTACTGGTGTATGCCTACTTAGAGTGACATGCATTTTAAAATAATCTTTCTCTGCTTGCTTTGTAATCAGGAAGTTCAGGATTGAGTGTCATCCCTTATTAGTTGCTTAGAGCTCCATAATATTCATTTTCCTTTTTTTTCATTTATGCATTTGGTACAGGGTCTCACTATGCAGCTTGGACCCATAGTGGTCCTCCTATTTCCAGCCTCCCCAGCACTGGGATAACAGATGTGCATTGCCATTGCTGGAATCGGTCGCCTGCTCAGGGGAGCTGGCGCTGCATGTACAACCAGGGATTGAACCCTGGTACTCGCACTTGCCAAAGAAGTCATTTAGTCCATAATATTCATTTTAATGTATAAACTGTATTATTAGTATTCGAATTTTATTCTTTCTATACTCATATCTATTCAGCATATATATATATATGTGTGTGTGTTTAATATATATGATTGATATATAAATTTATATATAATTTATATTACATCACCTGTAACCTACTTCAAATATTTGTTAAATGAAGTGCATATGGATAAATGAAGAAAAAGAGGTAAATCAATGATACAAAAGTGAAGACAGAGACTCCCTCTCTCTAGATGTGTTGATAGACACCATGAAGGATACAGCTGCAGGTCACAGGACTGCAGGGCTGAAGAAGACCACTTCATCCCCTGTGTGTGGCGCATAGAGACACATAACAGGAGCCACAGCGCTCCTACTGCTACTCCAGGGCAAGTTGCAAGTCCTCTTGCAGATGAGTGATGCCTAGGCAAGACCAAACCCCACACACAATGTGTTTCTATATTGTATACAAAAGCACAATGAGGTTTATAAACTGGCCCAGAAGGAGACTAACAACAACAGTCAAGCAAGATGAAGGTAACAGTGGAGTGTCACAGCCCACAGCGATGCTACTCCTGCACTTCAGATCTGTGGAAGAGTCACGGTTATGTGAAACCCTGGGATGTGGCCAGGGCATCTGGAAAACTGAGAGCTACTGGGAGCCCAGCAGCAGGTCAGTGGACACTGTAGGATGCACTGAGCAATGTGGTGACTCCAAGTCCAGCAAAAGGAGCAGGAAGGTGCAAGATTCTATCACACACAGTGGCACACAATGTAAAACTTAGTAACTGCTTATTTCTGGAATTCTCCGTTTGATGGTGGGGAATGGAAATCATGGAAATAGAAACCACAGGTCTAAGAAGATGCCTGTTCCTACAGTGCCACAGGCCACATGAGACACGTTCTCTATGTACTATCTCATTTCAGTCCCTAGCAACACTATAATATTTGGAGCTGCGACACGATGCAAATTTTTCTGACCCCAGAATCCCCATTCCTAAGCATGAGTGGCATGAATTAAAGAAGTGGCTGCTGCACTGTGCACACACAGAGCAGATGAGAATGAATGGGGTCATGTTGCAGGCTGCCTCTGAAGACACCTGTCCCTCTCCATGCTCCATCACTGGTGCCCTTTGCTTGGGGCCTCCCAGACATGCCTAACAATTTATCTGATGGCTTGATGAACACTAAACATGTTTTTTGTAAAAAGTTTTTAAAAGTTTTTAAGGCTAAGGTAATTGCTCAGTGTTTTCCATAATTCTGTGGAAGAACAAATATCTCCCAGAAACCTTTGAAAAACAACTTATTTTAAACCAATTTCCTCTTAGATCACATATTGCCTGTATTTTCCCTTGCTTTCTTCTGCTCTCCTATTCAGATTTACACAAAGCAAGATTGTTGTTCAGTAGGAATCCACCTCCTTCTGCTCATTATCCCTGATCCTGGGTTACAGAATCTCCTCTTTGTGGAGCAGTAACCACAGTAGTAATTTCACAGAAACTCAAAGGGGTGGCTTTGCAAAAGCATGCACAAGTGGAGGAGAAACACTTCTCAGGAGAAATGTGGATCCTGAACCAGGCATGTGCTCTTAATCCTAAAGAGTGGGAGGCCAGACACAAAACTGTCTTCTTCTTTTCTCTGTATTCAGAAATGTATTTCATATACTGAGTGGTTTTTAAATTAAACATGGAAACAACCGCTTTTATACTTGTAGAGTAAAAGAAAAGCCATATTTTGTACCTTTTATGTTTGACCTTTCTATCAATTTCTTTTAGCAATATTGAGCACCTGGTTCTCTGAGTTCTAAGAGATGTGATATACGGGACCATGATCTGACAATCTAATCACAGGATTAGTGAGTTGTCACTGTGAATTCTAATCCTCCACTATCAGGCAGAATTTCCATGCCACCCTGAATGAGTTAATTCATCTCTTTTAGTCTCACTTTTCTTCCTAAAATGGGTTAGTGAGGATTGTGTCCAACAGGGATTAGCTATTTAAGTATCACAATGCACATAACTGCTCAATATTATTTTCTGCATTACCTGAAAAATAAAAGAAAACATTGTTCTTGCATTTCTGAGAAATGTTAGCGCCTACACATTCCACTGGAGACACGTAGGTGTCCATGTGTGTATAAAAATAGGAAGAGAGAGTAGATTGATACTGCAGAGTGCAGAGTGAAACTGTGCCCAGCTCCGCAGCAGAACAATCAACTGTGATATACTCAGGTGGGGAACAGGCAGTGAGCGAAGATGAATGCTTGAAAATCACCACAGATTCTGTTTCTAGGCAAGTGTCCTTAATAGTAAAAGATGAGAGAGTAGACATACAGAAAATACATGTTATATAAACAGAATCATTTCCAAATAGAAAGCTATATGAGAAGCACCATCAACTTATCAAGCAAAAGTAAGATAGAGCCCTTGCTCCATGCTTCGTCTAAGCAAGAGCTATTTTCCAAATGTGGCAAGAGCCGTGAGGTGCTATCAGGACAGTATAGCCAGTGCACTGTCTAGCAGAGGGGACTAAGGGAGTTGAAGCAAATGCAGGGGTCTGTGGATGAAAGAACTCAGCCCGTAATGAATGGGTGTTAGCTGGCATCGAGCGGGGGCGAGAGGTGGCACCGTATATGAGACACCGAGAATGGCTGGGGCCTGAACTGCTGAAGCACATGTGATATCTGAGCTCAGGCCTTGCCAAGACTGTGGTGCATAGGAGTCCCCTACATCAGTGGGACACTGAGTCCAGTGTGAATGACAGCCCACAGCAAGTGCTCTGCAATACATGATCTCCCTATGACAGCTTTGGCTTAACCTTGTGGAACACAACCTCAATTCTTAGAAGAGAGCTCTTTTTCTGTATTTAGCACCTGTACTCAGCACCAAAGACTTGGGCCAGACAGTGACAAGACCAAGGAAGTCCCCTGGAAATCAATTCAATTTACGATGACCCACTTGGCTGAAGACCTAGTGCACATGCTTCTTGACTGGTGAGGAGGGTGTATCCTGATGACCCATGGTAAATTGAAAACAAGCTAAGGAGAAAGTATAATGAATCCTAACATGCAAACATCCTCATTCACAAAAACAGCACATGGTGTCAAGGTCAGCTGCTTTCTTCCACACTTACCTGGAAGCCCAGGAGCTGAGGAGCATAGCTGCAGCCCAATGTCTTAAGAGATGCTCATAAACTGTGTTGTTAGCTCAGAAAAGAAGCACACTCAAATTTGACATACGGCTTCTACCTATCACTTTTGTATCACTGAAATGTTGAATAATTAAAAGGTGTAGTATGATGAGTTTGGATCTGTATGTGATTCTAAGGCTATATGCTCTTTTATTTGTTTGATAGGATTGATTCTCTATTCTGCTACAGATCCAGGAAAATAGAAGTGAATAAACCAAAACCTTTCCATTCAAGAAGAAAGCATGCATGGAGTTCTAGAGTTGGAGGCAGACAAGCAGCATGAGAATACCTGAACAGAAGTAACAGTCGTCTTAAGCAATGATGGGGACATAAAGGATGTGCAAAAGCAAAGGTGCCCAAAGGTAGGAGCCCCAGAAGGAGTCCAGGAGAAAGTGGCGTGGGTGGGAGCCCATGCAAAGGGCAGGGAGAAGCACCCTCAGCAATAGTGCAGGACAGCTCAGAGCACTGCTGAGGAGAAGAGCTTGAGGGACTCAAGACCCAGCAGGGATCTTGGCATGCTTGGGGAGATGCAGGAGATGAAGGGTAGACATGGGCAGAGCATATAGCTCATGATCTTGCAAACCACATCAGGACATTTTCACTTCATGGAACATGTGACAGATTTGAGGATCTAATATGGAGATGATGCAAACTTGCCTGTGCTTAAAGCTGAGGCTTGCTACAGTATTCAGAAGTGATGGCATGTTGCTGGAAAGTAGAGAGGGGGAGCAAGGGAGGCCAGACAGAAGAACGTGTATGTGTACTGGGGGAGAGGTTGCGGCCTGTAAGCACAGGCACAAGAGTGGCACCAGACCCTGGAGGTCATGTTCAGAGGCACAGCCATCCACACCACCTGGGGCTTCAGTATTGGATTTGGATCTTGGGGAAGGGAATAACCATGACTCCTCCTAGACAGTGTGCCAAGTGTTCATGTCCACTGTCTCATTAATCTTTCTAGAATAGTCTTCAAGACATTTGCACATCTCCGTTTCTGGATACCAGAAATGGGCATCAGAAGGCCACACAAATGTGAGGAAGAACTAGGAGAGGTGCCTCATTTCGATCCTGGCCATAGTCCTAGGATACTTCACACAGTGAGCTTACCAAAAAGTCGCCTGGCCTGTAGAGTGTGTGCATGAATGCTGCCTGATATGAGATTCTGTACTTTCACATTCAACACAAAAAAAAACATATGCAATGTTTAAGGTCAAAAGTACTAAAAGAAAATGAAAGTTACATATTATTGAAGTACGACTTTTCACTTAAAGATTTGCCAAAAACATTTTTAAGGGCTTACATCTAGTCTTAAAGTAGGTAAATGGATATTGCAGATGTCCTAAGCTAATGCTAAATTTTTAAACTCCATAAAGCATGTGCATAAAAGAAAATACAAAGAAGAAATATAGCAATATTTACAACAAGAAAATAACTATATGCTTACAAATATATTGAGGTACATCTTTTTAATTTAAAATTGTCATTTACATAAAATTTAAAAAGATTTTGTATGAATTTAATCATAACTTTCTAATTAAGAAAACTACTTTGTCAAGTCATATGCATTACAGAAAATCTAATGAGCTAGATGTGGACTAGATATCATATAGAAACAGAAAAAATAGCGTAGGTTTTTAAAAGGCTGGGTTGGTTTAATTTCAAAAATCTCATTGTTCAAGGGTGAATATCCAATAAGCTAAATTATAAACTTGTCAAGTATGGAAAAGATCACACATGTCTCATGTTCTGATGCCATGAGCCAACCTTTGTATTCAGGGGCTATCAACACAGTCACAAGAAGCCACTGTTCTGGGTCAAGTGACTTAGCACTGCTGTTTCACTTTGATATCAAGATATTTAAGGGGCCAGCCAAATATCTCAATGGATTAAAGTGTCTGCAAGCAGGTGCAGGGGCTCAATCTGTGGCCCTGTCATGCCAGTCCCGCCTCTCAGGTGCCCTGAGAGGGCAATTAAGATTGGGTGTAAGCCGGGTGTGGTGGTGCAGGCCTGTAATCCCAGCGCTCAGGAGGCTGAGGCAGGAGGATTATTGTGAGTTCGAGACCAGCTTGAGCTACAAAGTGAGTTTAGGCCAGCCTGAACTGCATAGTGAGACCCTGTCTCAAAAAGGCAAAAAAAAAAAAAAAAAAAAAAAGATTGGGTGTAGTGGTGCATGCCTGTAATCCCAGCTCCAAAGAGTTTAAACAGTTGGATTGCTATGAGTCTGATCCAGCAGTGAGACTCTAAACACCCTGAAAACCCTTCCCTAAAATATACAATTTTTAAAAAAGAACATTTAAGAATACTTCTACATGTTCCTGATGGAAAAATACCAACCCAATAAAGCACCTCAAAAGATTTCTATAATTATTATATGTTATACCTCTTTGTAGATAATTTAATATGTCATGTTTGCAACTGTCTGTTTCTTCTCTTAGTAAGTGAAACCTTTCAAAATGAAGCCTATAACTTTAACTTTTGTGCTGTTACTGATTAGTACAGTATGTGTTATGGCTTGTACCTAGGTGCTGCCTATTGTCATGCATTCATAAATCTGGATAGATAGATGGATAGATGATTGATGATAGGTAGATAGATAGATAGATAGATAGATAGATAGATAGATAGATAGATAGATAGATAATTTAGTGCAGGGTCAGCAGTGTCTATAGGGTCTTACAACACAGATCAGACTTGTAGTGATTCTCCTGTTTTCAGCTTCACAAGCACTGGGATTACAGGTGTGTGCCACCACACCCAGTCTCAATTGTTGCCATCTTAGCACACCCTGACCCCTGTGTCTGCCTAAGCACGTGCTTCAATCTGCTGAGTTACCCAGATAGCCCTATAAGTGGGGCTTTCGAAGCTAGCTGGATCTAGGGTATGTGACACTGAGATTAACAGTGAGTATTACTGAATTAGTCCACTGACTGGAATTAGCATCATTCTGGGTGGCACCATCCCAAAGACTGGCACTGTGGGTGAGATCAAGTGGAAAAGCAGGCTGGCTGCTTGAGGCTGCCGCTGCCTTCTGCCTGTCGTGCCATGGAGTGTTCCTGCAATATGAAGCCTTCCTCTATGCCAGTCTGTCCTGGCATCTACTCAGTGTGGACTGAAAGCTCCACAAACTGTGAGTCAAAATGCACGTTCCCTCCTTTAACTTTGGGAGTTGAGTGTTTTGCCTCAGCAATAAGAGAAGTCAGTAAGGTGGTATGTAACCCTGGGAAGCAGAGCATGAGTGCTTGTTGGGTAAGTAAAGTTACCAGTCTAACCCAGGGCACTCATTTTGTAACTCATATGCAGGTCCCACTGCTAACTAATTGCAGCACTCAAAGTTCACATATGGTGCTTCTGATCTGCAAGATTTCCTAAGTCTACTTCAAAATAATGGCTCTATTTTTTAAAGTATGGAAGTATAATGTAAAATTAAATCAAGATTTTTTTAAATGTTCTTAAAATTATTGGGATAAACATCAACCTGCGTTGGAAAATGCCCCTCTCAATAAATATAATCTGTGCATTTTCTGAAGTAAGATCCTATTTCTGCTAGAGAGGATGGCTTTAAGTGAAGATTTTATTGGGGCTTGTGGGAGAGTAGAGGACAAGGAATCCCATCAGGAAGAAGTAGGATGTGTGGGAGGAGAGAGAAAGCATATGGAGAAGATAAAACAAGGAGAGCAGGGCTTTAAAACATAAATTTAAAAATACAGCACATTGTAAAAGGAATAATACTATATTCTACCAAGAGCTA
Organism: Ctenomys sociabilis; assembly: GCA_004027165.1. NCBI lineage: Eukaryota > Metazoa > Chordata > Mammalia > Rodentia > Ctenomyidae > Ctenomys > Ctenomys sociabilis. The sequence goes on from PVKA01008431.1 coordinate 21,151, forward strand.
GTGGGACAGAATGGACCCAGCATCTCATAATAAATGTGCCCTGTCCTAATGCATGAAAATCTGTGGGCAAGTTATTAACAAGCAGATGGTTCATTCTAGCGCCTGCCGTTACCTCAGCCCTGGCCCTTCCTTTCGCTGAATTGCAGAATTCCTTTAATGGAAACTGAAGATTCTGAAACCTATTTCAGTTCTGGGAGCTGTGGGTAGACAATCAGCTACTCTCTGAAAAGATGAAGGAATTTGGAGGAGATGGGAACGCACGTATTTCCCTGACTTCACAGAGCTCTCTGAGCCCCAAAGAATTAGGACCTGCACATACTGAACAAAATAGAAATTTCCTGCCATGACATTTAAAGGTCTTGGAGGAAATTAACACCAGCGCTTAGGTTTTTAAGGGTTTGGGCTTTAAAAGGACAGTGCAGAAGCATCAGACAGAGAAGTTTTTAGTTGGCCCATTCTCTCTGGATATGCATGTACTTTTGTTGTTCTTCTCTGGCAGTAGCAAAGGATGATTAGGGTAAAATAAGTGGTGTTGTGGTTTGAATGTAGCCCTCCAAACAACATGTTGGAAAACTAATCTCCAATGCGGCAATGATGGAAAGTAGGCCCTAACAGGAAGTACATAAGTCATGGGTCCCCCCAGTGAAAATGGATTTATTCTCCTTTCAAAAGGATTTTTGGGCCAGCCAAATAGCCCAGTGGATTTTAAAAAAGCACATGAAAGCAGGCCCAGGGCCCAGGGGTTTGATCCCTGGCCTGCTGTGCTGGCCTGACCCTTGAGACACACTGCGATGGCAATTGAGACTAGGCGTAGTGGCACACACCTGTAATCCCAGCTCTTGGGAGGCTGTTCAGGTGGATCACTATAAGTCCAATCCAGTAGTGAGACCCTGAACACCCTGAAAACCCTTCCCTAAAATACAAAAAGAAAAGAATGTGTGGCTGCCAATATGGGTGCTGACTCACCACTGTTCATGTGACATCTTCTGCCACATCATGTTGTAGTGCAGGGGCTATCACCAGATATAGCTCCACGACTTGCATTCCTTGTCCTCAGAACCATGAGCTAAGCATGTTTCTTTTCATTTAAACCCCCAATCTGTGGTAGCAGCATAAAATAGGCTAAGACACATGGACAGCAGATGCCTAAATTTGACTTGGCTTTGGGTCAAAGGCAGCTTGTTCTAACAGATACTTACCCTCTATTGAATTTGGCTTCCATGTCAGTAAGGAGGTGGTATGTTGTTAGAGTGCAGAGAAATCGCTTTTGAATCAGTTAGGTTTGGATATGGTCCTGATTCAACCACTTGTTGCCTGTGGGAAAATAACCAAGAGATTCCAGCTCCCCCAAAGTACATTTTCACATGCCTAACACCAACATGACTAATGTTGTGTTCTCAAGTGGTTTGGGCAAATGGAATGAGAAAGTGGATGTACAGTGTTTATCGTGGGCCTGACACGAAGCTAAACAATGAGTGAGGGCTGGCCTTGCTGGTGGGGAAGATAGTGCTGCCAGCATCAAGCGTGCTTTGAAAAAATCGTTAGGACCAGATGGCTGGGAATAGACATATGTCTGTCTCTGTCTGTATTTTTCATTTTGTAGGTCTCCCTCCTTTCTTCTGTTTTTGTTTTCTCTTGTTTTAAGAAAAGTTGCCAATTGGAGTTCTGCCTTCCAGCTTTGATTCTGAACAGCAGTTATTATATGAAGACAAATCGTCCCTGAGCTTTGTGTTAAGGCCAATGAACAAAGCAGCACAAAGAGAAAGCAAATGACAAAATACTAAGTCATTTTCCACACCCACTGGCTCCTACAACAGTAGCCCTCAGGGTCCACAGTAAAAATCTCTATAGACCTAGGCCTTCAAGGGTTTTCTTGTGTTTGGCTTTTAGAGAGACAGATGAACCAGTCTGCAGGACAAGGCTCATAGGAGGTGCCAGGGAACATATTTTCCTTCAGTGATTAGCACACATGTTCCCCAGACTGGACAGGATTTCTTGTCATGAAAAGCAATCCTTTTTTTTTTTTTTTCCCCTCTCTGCAGTCCTAAGCATTATGTCTGCCATTCTCAGGAGATATGAAGTTAGTCTTTCATTTAAGAATTTTCAGAAAATGGATCCCCAGAAATTGGCTCCCCAGTGAAGTAGCTGTGATATGTATAAACCAGATGCTTAGGAAGATTCCGGAGGCAGTGACCCTTCCTCCCGTGTGGCAGAGCTGGTGATTGTGCTCACGCAGATGTCTGCAGTGGACCTCTGCAAGTCACTTGAACTTTTAAATCACATCATGCCCCCTTTATGCCTTTGCTTGTTCTAGAATATATACAGATAGCACAGAGTACTTATTGAGTAATCGCCACTTTGACTAAATATAGAATATAAGACATTGTCTACTTAAAAAGTCTGAGAATATATAAGATCAAAGAAAGAGAGAAGCAATATACCACTTTGCCTGTGAAGTCAACACTGTTATTCTCTCTATCTTCCTAACTACTTTTGCCAGATACCCTATCTTTAAAACAGCTTGATTCTGAATTATTATTACCATTCATTTTCATAATATGCCATATGCAAAGATATTAAATAATGGAGGCCCATTTTCTCATTGTTGAATATGAATAACACTGAAATGAAAGAGAATAACATAAAGGCATTTAGAGCAGACTAGATTTAGCCCATTTCTAAAAGCTTTTAACATATGGCTGACTTATACAGCTTGTCCTAGGATGATTCAAAAGATCCTACCAGCCTTTTCTTTTTTTACTCTTTCCTACTAATAGGCTTTGGAATAGCCTCAAACTTCATCAGAACTAAGATAAGAAAAGGAGATCCAATTCCAAGTCAGGCTATGAGCACTTAAAAGGTTTCTTAGCAATACTGATATTGACTACTAAAATAAATGATGAACAGCCAGGCCTGAAGGCTACACGACACCAGCAAAGATGAAACCGCTATTCAGACAGGACCAGAGCCAGACCTGCCCCAGCTGATGCTACAGAATGGGGGCTTTCTGCCCTCAGAGGTATGAATTTCTGTATAGAAGATAAACAAAATCCACATAAACATATTGAAAAAAAGCTAATACAAGGCAAGATACAAGTCTCTATGCATCTAGGCATGTGTATGTGGTACTTTAACATGTTCAGTATATGAATTTCAATATTGTATAATTTTATCCCTTATATTTGTCCTGAGTGTTCTTAAATCTGCTACTTGAAATATTCTCTTATTCTTTAAAAAAAGGTAGAAAAAATAAAGCAAAATTGAATACCATAAAACGGTAAGAGAACAACAATACCCAATACACTCTGTATCATTATCTTCAAAGTAGTTATTCAGAAGTACAAGACAAGGGTATAAAAACTTCTACAAATGATATTAGCATAAATCTCATAAACTAAGAGAAATTAATAGTAAAACTAACCTGTACTTTTTCTTCTTTCTTCCTTTTCCTCTTCCTACACTATAGTTCTTCTTCCCTTTAAACAATTTCTTCCTATTTCACAATATATTGTTTGATTTCGACCTTATTTTTTCTTCCAGTTTGTCACAACACAAAGAACACATGATGTCACACAAATATGATTTATTTCACTTTTTAGTATGGTTTCACATTGCACCCATTTACTTATTTATACTACTTTATGGCTGAGTAGGGTGCCACTGTATAAGAAGAGCACACCATTTTTTACTGTTCCTTGGTTGATGGGTATTTGAGTTCATTCCAAGATTTAGCTATTACAGATTGTACTGCTATAAACATGAGTGCACATATATTGCTGTGGTGTGATGTTTTTAATTTTTCCAGAAAAATACTCAGAAGGGGATACCTGGGTCAATTGGGACCTCTGGTCCTCTCCTAGTTTTTCTGAGGAATTTCCACACTGATTTCCACAGTGATTGCACAAGTCTATACTCCTACCAACAGTTGAGAAGGGCTCCTATCCCTAGTATCTACATCGGGATTTGTTATTGGTTGATTTCCTGATGATAGCCATTCTTTCTGGAGTGAGATAGAGTATCTGTGTTGTTCTAATTTGTATTCTTGAATGATCAATGATGTTGAACATTTTTACATATACTTATGATACTTTTATTCTTCATCTGTGAGTGCATGTTCATTTAAAATGCCCATTTTTGAACTAATTCTTTGAATCTGGGGGTTCTGGTTTATTTTTCAGTTTTTTATATGCTCTAGATATAAGTCTTCTGAAGAAGAACTAATAATTTTCCTCATTCTGAGTGGTCGTATTGGTGATTTTTCTGTCATGTAAAAGCTCTTTACCATGGTGCTCCTTTCTCTTTCTCCCTTCACATTGACCTTAGAAGTTATGAAACTTCTTTCTGCAACTATTACTTTATTCATGATTGCACTCATGTGTTGCAGTCAACAAGTAATTAGGAGACACATCCAAGAAAGCAGGCATCATGCTAGTGGTTTTGTGCTGGTAAGATTTCTCTCACTGTAACAAAATAGCTTTGATAATTACCTTATAAAGTGAAAATCCATGTTGTGACCCATGGTTCTCAAGGTCATGATTGGCTTGGCCATTGGGGCTGACAGAGCCCATCATTGTGAGAGTGCATGACAGGGCCAAGCTGCCCACCTCATCACTAGAAAATTAGAGGGTTGTATTGATGAGAGATGTAGGAGAGGTGGCAGGAATCCCTGCAGGACTGTACTGTAAGTGACCCGTGCTTTACTAAGTCCTCCCTGTAGGAAATCCTGCCACCACCAAATGCGGCAACCCTGGAGATTTTTGACACTCAGATCTTGGAGGAGGGGGACTTTAATGAACTGTGACAGGATTGAGGATAAGGCAATAAAAAAGAACTCAACCCTGTCTTTATTCACATGAAATTTGCAGTCTGGTTTCCCTCCAGCCTCCAAGTACCCTATTCCAACCTCTTTTCTCACATCTATTGCCTTCCACTGGAATTTTTGTATGTGTGTGTTTCATTTATGAGATTACTAATTTCCTTTTTTTTAAAAGAGAGTAGAAATCAGAATTAAAACAGGAAAAATTACAAGTGACCCAGAATTCTACTTAACAAAGTAAAATGAATTTCATTGTTCTCTTCCATCCAGTTTTTCATATTACCAAATATATGTATGCAAAATTGGAAGAAGAAAGAAAAAAGAGGTTGATCAAATAGCTCAATAGATTAAAGTGCCTGCTTAAGTAGATGCAGCAGCCAGGGTTCAATCCCTGCTGTGCCATGTTGGCCCCGGCCCCAGGCACATTGAGAAGGTGATTGAGACTGGGAATATTGGCACAGGCCTGTGTCTCAGCTCTTTCAAGGCTGAACACAGGTGGATCACTGAAAGTCCGATCTAAGTAGTGAGAACCTGTAGACCCTGTACTAAAATACAAAAGCAAAAAAAGAAAGAAATGTATAAGAAATTAACAAGAGAAAAAGTACAAACAATTGAAAAACAAACTAAGCATTATCTTCTCCTTTCCATAGACCAGCAGAAATGCATGGTACAGTTGTCCAAAGCATCCTGCTTACATACATAGCTAAATCTCTTTCCCCCTCCCTTTCCTGTCCTTTTTCTCTGCGCAGTAACCCTTTCCTTTTGAATGATTTCTTGAAGTTAGAAACAATCATAGAAAGAAAGCATTCTAATACCATGGCTCCCTAGAAGAGCCATGCATGCAATGTACAAAGCCCTGAATTCAATGCTCATCAGCAAAAGAAAACAACAGCACACAATGAATGTGTTCTTAGTCTTTGGACCATCCCTTTAAACACAGTAAATACATTTTTTTAAAAATAGAATAAAGTAAAATCTGAGGCATAGAGGGCATGTAGGTATTCCATTTTTGTGACTATTAAAATAATTTCCTAGTGCATCAGTTTTATGAACTGAACATGCACCTCATCATAACCATAAAGCAAGAACCAACACAATTCACTTAAGGAAGGAACACTCTCATTTTAGCTTTAAACGGGGCTTAGAAAATTTCATCAACACATTAATATTAATCAAGAATAAGTTGGTACATAATGTTTAGTGTACTGAAAAATACATTTTTACTATAATTTGTTAGGCCACAGAGAGCAGTACAATGAGTATGACCTGCCTCAGAATTTAATAAATTAACTCCCTGACTGAATATCTTTTTAAGTTCGAACTGAAGTCACTTAGCATTCTTTCTCCCTTAATTTGGTTAATATTTGTGTGCTCTTTTCTAGTTTATATTTCTTTTTTACCTTTTCTTTCTCTAGTGGATATAAAAGCTGACCTCAGATTTTCTTCAAAATAACTTAGCTTTTATTTGGGAGGTTGTTCTTTCTGTTTTAGCTCTGTTCTAAGTTTTCAGGAAGGGAGCTTTACTAGTTTTGTGATGAGTTTTATCAGCAGTCAGCATATTTACAGCAACAACAACAGAAGCTAGGCCAAGCACAAACCAAAAGTCTCTGATGCAGAAATAAAACCCAGTTTCAGGATCACATTTCACATTTTCTGATAGGCTCTGATAGGTTCTACTTACTGCTTTGCTAAAAGATCAACTTGTAAGAAATTATGAACCCCTGCATGCGGTTGTACAGGAAGGGGGCTGTAGTTATTATCTGTATGTGTTGTTACACGTGTATGTCATGTGCATGCAATACTGTGGTATGCGGTCACAGTACATGTTCTGCTTCGTCGCTGCTGTGGTTTGTGTCTCCACATCCCCTGAAGCCCTCATGCTGTCCTAGGTGGGATTCTCAGAGGATGTTCCGTCCAGTGTGAGATTCTGTGACAAATTGTGTGATGCTAGGACTAAGGTTCTCCCCTCTGGTGTGAGTGCTACCTGCCCCAAGGGTGAGCAGCCTAAATGGAATGTGAGGACAGAAACTGGGAGCTGCTGTCCTCAGTGCTGCTTGTGGCTTGCTGCTTCCTCACTACTTTGCTGCTTCACTGCCTTCTGCCCACCATGTGCTGTTTCTCCTCTGCAAATCCTCTGCCACACTGTCCTGCCTCGGAGCCAGCTATGCACTGATACCTCCATAAACTGTGAGTCAAATAAACCTTCCCTCCTTTAGCTTTGGCTATTTTTTCCTTAGCAATGAGAAAAACTGAGACAGTCCCTGTCTCCTTCCATGTCGGACTTTTGTCTTCCCATCTCTTGCATAACATCCATAGTATGAGTGCAGTGGCGTACTCCTACATGCCCTTCCTGGGGAACATTCAAGTGATGCTCTATGATATTTATAGATATTTCTAATACATTGTTTTCCAATTTAAAAAATGATCAATCTGTGTCTGTCTGCTTCTAAACGAGATCTATCAGAGCTCTCCAGACAGTAAACACACACCAGGAGCCTGGCGACTTCCTGGGCTCGGCTCTCTGGTCTCCCCTCAGCTGAACTTCTCCTTGTTCCCACAGCAGCATCTGAGAGAGAGGAGTCCTGAGTGCAGGTGTGCCCACTCCAAGGCTCACTCATGCTACGGTGTCAACACAGACAGTGTAGTGAGTCTGTGCTCTCGGAAAGCATCCCATCAACTGGCCCGAAGATAAGAGGAGATGCTCACTATGGTGAGGTCTTTAAGCAAATGCCTTGAGCCAGCCTTCAATTTGAGATATTTACAGCAATGAAGAATCTGTAAATGACAACTGTGATGACATTCTGGAAATAGTCCTCACCCGTAATAAATGTGAAGGATGGAAGACCACTGCCAGCCTCTCCAGCCTCTGCAGGTGAGAGTTCTCTCTTCTGACTGCAGCTGATGACTGGCTGCCCTTTATTTGATATGAAATGGATTGTACGAAGGCTTTCATTGCAGCAAATTTGTCTTCCAAATTATGTTTCCTTAGGCTAAAAATGAAGAGCTTTTTCAACTTCTGCACAAACCACCTGACCAAGAAGTGTCAAAAACTCTGATGTATGACAACAAGAAAATAATTTGAGACTAAACTATTTTTAATTCAAAGGGCATGATTCATATGCTACCAAATGAAAATTAGAAGAATAAATATACAGGTTATTGTTTATCTTATTCACAACAGGTGAATCACTCAGTGCTCAAATGCATACTGTGCTTCATAATTCTTGGCGGCATGTATCATCTTTACACTTGGGAGTCACTTAGTAAACACGTATTGAATGCAGGGGGTGACTTTAATCAAATTTATTTACCAATTGTGGGTATGAAATGTACAGACATATTAGAGTTACTTGAGGGAATTAAATAATAAGTGCATCAGAGGAACTGTTGAGAAGAGTAGCACATTGTGAAGTGACCACTTGGCGTTAAAAATTTAAACAAACATTTGTACAGCACTAGCAGCCCACTGCAGGAGAGCCACAGGAGCACAGCCGGGATGCAGCCACTTCTGCTGGCATGACTGCCAGGCTCTGTCCTGTTCTGCATCTTGTGCTTGCTCCGGCAGCTTGTTCTGTAGCCATGGTCAGCTCCAGACCCTTGCTTTGAGCTCCAGCTGATATTTACTAACCAAACAGTGCCATATATTTGCATAATCATCTATTGCATTTTTGTCTAGAATTTCCTAATTTGAAAATCATCAATCTTGAGCTGGCAAGATAGCTCAGCAATCTAACAGCCTGCCTTGCAAGCACAAGGACCCGAGCTAGATCCCCACTGCTGCAGGCCATCCAGGGTATGTCATGCCAGCCTGAAACCGGGTGTGGAGCATCTGTAATCCAAGACCTGGTGAGGAGGCTGAGACAGAACAGTCACTATGAGTCTGAACTGCGTAGTAAGACCAATTTAAAAAAACTGTCAATCTTGCCTCTCTTAGAAACAGACTTCATTGTCAATACCCATATCTTGGTAGGAAATACTATCATTAGGTCCATCCAATAAGTTTTCCTACATTGGTGTACCTTTCATCCCATCAAAACTACCATTCATTCCAAACAGACAAGTGAAGAGCATCTGATTAAACTTTACCAAGTTCAGAAGGACTTAATCTGCAGTTGGAATACTTTTGGGGTGAGGCTTCATAAAAAGTCCTGAGTCCCTGATTTAAGGAGTGAGGTAAGATGTCCATCATGCCCACAACCCCAGACTTATTAGATCACAAATGTGGATCACTCACTGATTTTTCCATTTTTTCATTTCTTTATAGAGGATTTTATTTTCTAAATAGGGTTGGACAGGGATTGTTTGATACATATAGATAAAGAGATAAAGTATTGGAGTCCACGGTGTTTGGGTTACACATGATGGATACAGTGTGGTATGGCATTGTGCTAATATTTTCCTATTGTCATTAATACTACTAATCATAAATATTCCATGCATTCTCTATTCCCTCCAGGCATTATGAGTCATGTCTGCTCAGAAAGACAGTGTGCTCACAGGCTGCCACTCAGAGCCACAGTGAGAGACAGACACTTCAGCATGTACTGCGCAAGTGTTTACTGAATTCACAAACAGGAGACAGCTTCACAGAAACACATGTCTCAGCAGAGCCTCCTGCACAGATGTCAGATTTCCACAGCAGCCTCCTGAGGCTCACAGGCTCTGCCATGGACTATTTTTAGTCCTGATAATTAATATTGGAGGAGAAAGGGAGGAGGAAGAAAATGTAGCTCCAGTAAAAAAGGCAATTACCATCGAACCCATATATTCTCACCTCTGGGATATATTGTTTTCAAAAGAATAAAAAGAGAAACCCTTCCTACACCAGAGATTTTTATTCTGTACCTCCCATGAAGTACACATTTTAATTCTTCTTCAAAATTCTAGCAGTAGCTTGGCTCCTAGCTTAATAGATGCAGCAAGCATTATACTAGGCTGGAATTTCACTACTACATAAAAATGGTTGTTTCTGAGTGTCAGGATACAGCAGCTTCTTCTCTCATGTTTTTTTGAATAATCATGATCAACAAATGGGCAGGAGAGCTCACAGAGCTCCTGCCTGCTCTTTCCCATAGGCTCCCTAATGCATCCTCATAAGGCATGTTTACATTAGCTGTTTAAGCTTGCCCCAAGTATGGTGATCCTTGCATTTTCTTCTCAAGAGAGAGCACGGGACACCATCTAACCCGAACCCAATCCATGATGACACAGAAATCAGTCTCGATTCCCCTGGGATCAGGAACAAATGGGGAAAGCAGTGGCAAGTAGAAGGTGGCCCCGGTGCCTGTGACCAAGCTGTGCTCAAGTCCTTAGGCCCAAACCTTGGTCCTGCAGTGTCTGAGGGTGAAGGGCTGCATTCCAAAGAATAGATGGAGAGGCCAGGGAGATGGCTCAGTGGAATAAGAACTTCCCTGGCAAGCATAAGGACCTCAGTTCAGTCCCCGGTAAGAACAATTGGCTACTTGGATTTCTTACTTTGGATTTCTTTTTTTATATTTGGGATCAGTGTCCTCACCTCAGAATTCTGTAATCTTTTTACATCTACAAACCTTGTCCAAAATACAGTCTTTTTGCGACAGCATCTCCTCTATTTCCATCCTAGTCTGCTCTTCTGCTGCTACCTTAGAAATGTTGGTCGTGGAATCAATGGTCTTGCTGCACTGACACATGCAGCTCTTAGAGTTTAAATCTTGAACAACTTCCAACAGCTTGGGTGTTACAGATCTGATCCCAATTAGTGCCCTTATTGAAGAGTAGTGAAAATAGGAGGCAGGGCCTGTTTGCAGTGGGGAGGTCATATGGGATGTGCTTTTGAGAGGATACTGAGGTCTCCTCCCTGTCCCCTACTCTTGGCTTTCTAGCTGGGTGAGAAGCTCTGTCCCACCATGTTTGTGGTCCTGTGACATTCTGCCTTTCCACAGGCCCCAAACAACAGGGCTAGTGACATAGACTGAATTATCTGAAACCATGAGCCTAATGAATCTTTCTCCCATTAAAATTGTTTTTCCTAGGTCCTATTTCCCAGTGACAGAGAGCAACATCATCCTTGGCTCCTTCGATTTACCAAGACTTGCATATGTATTTTTGCAGTCCTGCCAAGTACCTATGACTGCACATCACGGGAACCACCAGTTTAACATATCTATAAACTGGTCTTAACCCTTTATTCCTCTAAGCCAGTAATGACAAAGTTTCCAGAGGCCTAGCACTTATCTACAACCCCAAACCCACTTCTGTGTCACAAAATGGTAACACTGAAATTAAACCTGAATATGGAGATTTTAGTCCAGAAAAAAAGTCTACATTAACATCCTTTGTCTTAAAAACCTACTCACACATGTGCCATAGCTTGGCCATCATCTCAGAGTCTAAGCCCATCTGCATGTGGCCCCGTGTCTCAGTCCCTGGCAATCACCATGAGCTTGCACATACCCTCTGGGGCTCTGCACCCTTATCTTCTAGCTCACCATCAGTTCAAGCTATCTCATTTCCAGAAGAAATTTAGAACCTAGGCTGGGGAGGTAGCTCAGCTGCATAAATGCCTGTCTAGCAAGTTCAAGGAACTGAGTTCAATCCCTGGTACAACAACAACAACAACAACAAAAAAAAAATCGAAATATTCTTCTGTGTCTCTGCTATATTTCTCTTAGCTCAAACCCTTATAAACCCTGCCTAGGTACTATGGCACTATCCCAACCTATCTCACTGTTTTGACATTTTCCAATTCATTGTCTCTCTGCCAAAGAGATATTTCTAAAAGATCATCTGAACAATGATGTAATCACCCCACTTAAACCTCTTAGTGGTTTCCTATTGTCCGAAGGATAATAATACTAAAAGTTAGCTTGATACATAAGTAGCCTCTGCTTTTTTTCCCTAAATACAACACAAAGATTCTACTATTGCCTGGTATGCTGTACTTCAGCAGTCCTGTGCTGCTTGAAGGTGGTCTCACGTACGTAGCTTTTATCATCTTTCAATCTGACGATTCTTTAGCTCCATTGCCTCTTACATTCCCCATGAAGCAGTGGTCTCTTACCCGATAAGGCAGCTCCATATTTCTCCCCCACTCCCATGCTACCTAGCACCACTTCTACTGACCTCAAAGAGTGTTACAGCTACCAAAGCAGTGGGGTGGCCTCCCTCATCCCAGGGTGCCTAGAGCCCCAGTTTATACTCCATGTACATTAATTTTCAAAAATCCTTTGATTGATTTGGAAAGCAAGATCCACAATGTGGAAATGAGCAAGTCCAGATTCATAGAATATGTTGGCTTTATGCTTCTAACTTTGACAGCTGAGGAAGGTCCTTGCAATCACTAGGGCAAAATGAAGAGTCTTGGATTGAGAAGCAAATTATCCCCATGTTTCTTTGTCTTCCCATAAAATTGTGAAGAAGACCCTGTGCTACTGGTTTCAGTGGTCTTCTCACTTACTCTACATTCTCTGCAACTTCCTGAGTGCTCTCAGTGGTACCCATCACGTCCCTCTTGATCACTTCTGAAATCACCACCTCTGAGTCCAACTTCCCATTTGAATCCTGGACGCCAGTTCACCCGGATGCCAGGCTGCTTTTCTCCACAGTATACTCCCATCAATTCGAAGAAGACATCAGCATGGGACTTGCCATTTCCCCGGACTACCCTCCCAGCTGTATATATTGTTTGATGGCACCAACATTTTACATTACTCAGCCTTGAAAACGAAGAATCCACTTTGTTGTCCCCTTCTTTAGTCTTTAGTGCCTCCCACATTTCAGTGGACCAGTGATCCTTTTGATTAATTTGAATACGGGGACATTAGTGAAGCTTCCTGACAGGACAGCCAGCTTACTTTAATTGATGTGGACTGTATGTTAAAACAGTGACAAGGAGACCAACGTGTTACCACAGACCTAGAGCTGTGGAGCTCTGAGCTATGGAACTCATCAGTCATTCAAAAAGGCACAGTCAAGGTGGGAAGGATGCTGTGACAAGAAATAACCTCAGCGGAAAGTAACGGTCTTGGCCTGTAGAAAGGATAGAAATGTAATAAGGAAGCATTCAATTTAAAAAAATATATATCATAGGTCAGTAACACACCAGCTGTGTGCTTTTGTGAGCTTCTCTTAGTTTAAATATCCTTCCTAGAAAATGTACCAATGCCTTTCATAAGAGCCAATGACACCAGCTAAAAGTAGTGTCAGCATGTGTGCAAACCAAATGCCTTGCTACAGTTTAAGAATGACTGTTACTCTCAAGAGGACTTCTTGACCCACCACGACTTAGCCTCCACAGAGGGAATGTGGAGACTTCTTCCTGCACAGCCTCAGTGCGAACAGATGCCCCAAGTGACCTGTCTGTTCTCTTTGATTTAGACCCTGTGTTTTTTGCTAACAAAAACATTGCTGGCTGTCTCTAGCCCACAAGGTGTGGTTAGTATCCAACACAGAGAGATCATAATTCATACTTATTATGCAAATAGAAGAAGGGGGGAGGAGGGGAAGAGCAAGAGGCAGAAGAAAGGACGGAGTGAAGGCCTCAGTTTACCAGAGCCCAGGCTCGACTCTGCCTGGCAGATTACAGCTGTAGGAGCGGCAGACCCCTCTAAAATCTGTGAGCACTTCTGGCTCACCCTCGACACTGTAAGCAGACATTATCTGGCACTTGGGTCCCTTTCCGTCTTCCCAAGTACTCTCAAGTATACTTCAAGGTTGTTGAAATTGGCAGAAGGAATTTCCTCTTATATCTTCAAGAAATAAAGTAATAAGACTGGTTCAATCCTATTTACATTAAAAGTTAATGTCTTTATTTATTCATCTCCTTTTATGGATCTATTGTGCCTTCTTAAATCCATCTCCAGCTGTTATAGTCTTTCTCTGGACAGAGTTGCCATATATATATATATATATATATATAGAGAGAGAGAGAGAGAGAGAGAGAGAGAGAGAGAGAGAGAGAGAAATGAGCAATTAGAGCGCATATACTGCCAAGTGGGGAGGCACTCTTCCTATTCCATGGATGGCAGCTATCCCAACCTTCTTAAACAGACTCTGCCTTCCTTGACCTCTGCCCTCCTCCTTTAGGTTCCCCCACCTGCTTCCCCTGCAAGTGTCCCAGCATCTCCTCCTTCCACAGTGGAATGTCAGGATGGTTTGGGTTTGCCTTGGAGGAAGAAGGCGTGGAGCCAGAGTGTCTCCTGGACAAGCCTCCCCAGAGGCGGTCACCATTTGTCCAAGAAGAGTGAGGTCATTGTAATAGAGCCACAATCTGCAAGTAAAATAAGAAAAATCCCTTTAGGTTTTGGACTAGATTTGATAAATAAATGAGAAGTGTCTCCTCAACTATTATTATTTCTATACATACTTTTTTTAGAGCCAGTTTGGACAGAAAGCATGTCAAATAGCTTTCCAGTAGTTTCCATCTCTTAGGGATGGACTTGATAAAAAAGCAAGGGGCAATGTGGAAGAAAGGGACACTGGGGCTCGTGATGGGATTTTGCCTTTGAGCAGAAATGATCTTTAATCACCTCACTTACTGAGTAGATGAGGGTCGCTTGACAGTTCAGTTCTGCAGTGGATGGGCACAAGTCAGGGCACTTACTGATCATTACTACTGCTATTACTAATACTTTACAACTCAGATTCTGGGATCATGATTAGCGGAAAGATTACAGCATTGTCAGGAAGGGAATATCTTAAGCCTCAGGTCCCTAACTTCCACATCACACAGTACGTGGCGAAGCTCCCACTACATGGAGGAATCATGAGGTTTTGGAAGGGCCTGTAGGACTAACCCATTTCTATCTAGACTGCAGGTTGCCTAAGAACAAAATCTGGACGCCGGAATAGTGTCCAGTGAGTTTTCTCTTGGAGTCCCCATCACTGCTCTCTACAAATAGAGTTTGTCCTCAGCAGGCCCTGTGCTGGCCAAGCCAGACTGGGTCAGCCAGGTTCATACCCCTGCAACCCAGCGTCCTGCCCCTGATATTCATCATTCCACACTGACAGCTGAACTCCACACTGCACAATGGAACCACCTGCTTTCTTATGCCACTGCATGTCGTGTAAAGCTTCAGATGTGGGCACTAGACTCAGAGGCTGGTTCCTGTTCTGGCCATATGAGGCCTAGCAGTGTGATTTCAGAAACTTATCTAAGCTTGCTGAATTCTATTGTCATTCATGTAAATCAACTACTGATAGCATTTCCACAAGGGTTATAAGCTTCTCAGAAGGGTTAAATCAACTCTTATTATATATGAAACACAGGCCAGAGTATCTAGCAGGAAGCAGGGGTCAAATGACTCCTATACATTTGAATTCTATAAGCTTTCATGGATCTCTGTGTGTGTTTAGTCATTAATCACATCCACGCTCTGCCTAGAGACTCAGTATTGCATCCCTTTTCTATCATTTTGGGCAGTCCAGGGATGCAAGACAACTATTTTTATTTCTTTGAACATTGGAGGCTGTTCAAAGCTTGCCACTGCAGCTTGTTTCCTTGGTTTTAATTAAGAAAGGCTTTACAGTACTTGCTTCTATAAAGCCCATGTAATAGAGAAGAGGTTGGCTGGTTGAACTCAGACTCCAGGGTGTTAGTCCAAGCTTTACTGATTGCGCTGGGTGATCTAGCTTAGAGTCTTATAATAGAGGAGTATTAATAAAAATGATTCTATTGTTCTTTGCAAATATGATTTGCAGCAGAAGTAATCAATGATAATAACACAGGCCTAGTGCACCTGGGAGATAAACTACCTTTTATAGCAGATGGACTCCTAGAAAACAACCTCTCCTGACCCTCCCAGGGGTACTGGTGCTCAGTGGATGTCTGGGTATCTGGCTGCAGGGAGGATTTATCCCAAGGACTGTGGAGGATCACTGTGGAAGAACCACATCCTCTGTGATTCCTCCTGCATCATGTAGATCTCCATTTCTTTCCTAGATGCTAATGAGTCTACAACCTTTTGCTTTTTTTACCACCACCATGACTCTGATTCAAGCCCTGGTTTCTTCTCTCAGTGAAAAATACATCAGCTGTGACTGCTGCTTTCTGCCTTGCCAGAAGGCAGAGCTTTCACACCAGACGAAAGGGATTTCCAGAACAGGCCAGGAGCAGACTCCCTCACTGCGTGGATGCAGGACCCCCACGCACTCTTTCCTGAATGCGGGATGAGCTCCAAACAATCCGTTTACAAAGGCGATTACATGACAACTGCGTGCTCTGCCTCAAGAATTTACCCCAATGGATACACAGGAATGACCTGCTATTATTATGTCTAATTGAAAGAAACCGAGAACTAAAAAGTTTTCGTAACTTTCCAAAAGTCTGGAATATTCTAACCATTTGTCTAGCATTCAAGGTCTGATTCTTGCCACAAGGCTCTACTGCTTCCTACATAATCTAGTAGTGGCAGAGACCGATGAATAGAGCTCACCGGATGAAGGGTGCACAACTGCCCATTAAGGTCAGTACCAGAGCGCCAAGCCTTTGCCTCAACCTCTCTACCACAAACTCCTCCCTTCTGGCTGGATCTCCACTTCCTCACAGGACTGCTGGACTGCCACTCATCCAGGAAAGGCGCCTTTATTCTACAGAAATGCTTCTCCTCTGTGTGTGTAGGAGACTCAGCCTTCTCCCCACCCCTCCTCCGCCCTCTCCCAGCCCCATCTGCTACATCACCCTTGTGGTTGCTTTTCTGGCACAGCCCTTGTCTGCTGGAAGCCTGGAAACTGCGTGGCCCACAGCAGTGTCTCTGGTCAGAACAAGGGTGTGGAGGGTGCTGGACTCTAATTTGTGTGAATAAGGATAAATGAAACTAGCTATAAACTACAAATAACTATATCTTTAACCCCCTTCCACATAACACAAAAATGAAGGGAACTTCTCAGCTCTTTCCTGAGACTATTGGGCCAAAAGCACTAAAGAAGGAAGCAAACTTCTATAAAATATGTGCCTGGCTGTGAACTCCTTGCTGGTTATTTTTAATCGACTTGTCCTAGAAAAGGCAATACATGGAAGCACCATCCATCTGTCCTCCAGCTATGTAGATATAGTTTGCATGGTCATCAATATCATCATTGGTAACAAAGACCACTATGGAGACATGGCTGGAACACAGCAAAATGCAAATATCTGTACCCTTTCCCCTTAGGCATGGTGCCCACCAAAAAGTTCTGGGAAAAAATAATGTAGAGAAGGAATTTGGGCAGTAGCTGTCACTGGGAACCACTGCTTGGAAGTGGGGTTAGGGCAGGAGAGGCTCTACTATATTTGCTTATTATTATTTGCATCAAAGGAATCACATGATTTCCAAAAGAGACTGGTCAGACAATTCATTTCAGACATTTCATTTCAAAATTGTCATTTTACAGATGGTTAATTATTTCTCAAATGCAAAAGATGACATCAAATTTGCAGTCTGTCCTGTAAGAACCTATCAGCCTCCACCTCCTTGAGTTGTTGCAAAGAAAAACACTTTACACAGAAAATTGAGGTGGCTTGCTCACGTATGCAGAATTGCTTTCCTGTCTTCCCCAGGGCTTTGTTCTCTGATCTCACCCCCATCTCCAGGGAGATTTCCAAGCTGAAGTCCCACAGTGAGGCCTGGCTTCTCTTTCTTCCTGCCACATTCATGCCAGGTACTCAGGACTTATTTTAGTTCAAGCTGCAGAGCCAAGAAATCATTTGAAAATTAAGTTCTGGTTTTAATTAGGAGAACTCCATGACATGTCTCTGGGATGCTTTGAAGACCTAGCTCATTTGGCTGCGTGTAATAAAGTCTGAGGCTAGGACACTTTTTAATAAGAGTGGTTGCAGTTTCTAATGATGTTGTGTGTTCATTTTAATTTGACAAATATAACTAAGTAATTTAAGGCCTTAGACTTAGACCCGCAGATGCCAAGAAGGAAGGAAATGAGACTCCTTGGTGCTCTGAGTCTGTAGGTCTCTTCATCTGCAGTGCCTTTGCCTCCAGTTTCCTATTCCAAAACTGCTATAGTTTAGCTCCAATCCCCTTTTTTCTGTACTGTTTCCCAAGATGCCTGCAACTGGAAACAATCGTGTTCCTTGTAGGGATGTGGCACATCCTTCACTGCAGAATAGTTGGCCCCATACTGTGCATAATTCATAACCACAAGATATTATTGTTTACTTTCTCTCTCAGTAGAGTTCAAGTTACTTGAGGACAGAATTTTTATCTTACATATTCAGACGGGCACATCCTAGTCATTTGAAATTCAAACATCATATTAATGAAAGGACAAATTTCCTCAAATTATCTATATCCTACCAGTGTGTGTGTGTATGTGTGTGTGTGGGGGGTGTGGTGTGTGTGTGTGTAGTGGGCAAAGGGGGTTTCACCCTGAAGTAGACAACAATCCCCAACAATCTCATAGCTAAGGGCTACATCAATTCAAAAGTGAGTGGCAGTTCTGGGTTTGATCCCCAGTACTTCTGGAGGGAAAGGAATTAAAAAAAAAAAGAAAGGCATTAAATAGTTTAACATTAGGAACCTGAATTGTAGCAAAAGGATAACATGACTAACTGTTCTGGTTTGCTGCAGACGGAGGGGTTTCTTGGAATCGGAGAAACTGGGATGGCCCAAAGGCCCTTTGAGGAGTCTGTCCTCTTGTTCAGGGCAGAGGCTCATTTAGAGAGGCTGGGGAAAGGGAAACCAGCCTAAGTTTCCAGAAAGGATTCCATGGAGATTCTTGAAGGAAGAATCTTGTAAACCAGAATTACTAGCATACACTATATCCAAGGGTGTGATCAAACACAGCAACAGCAAGAAATAGGGGTTTTGTGGAGACAGGTCAAGTGTGATGTAAGAAACAAGGCATGGTGGAAAAAGATGGTGGATGTTTAATTAAAAAAAAAAAATACTGTGCCAGCCAGCCAAATTGCTCAGCAGGTTAAAGTACCTGCTTAGGCAGACACAGAGACTGGGAGTTCAATCCTGAGGCCTACCACGCCAGCCCCTCCCTGGGCACCCTGTGATGGCAATTGAGACTGAGCATGATGGCACCTGCCTGTAATCCCAGCACTTGGAAGGCTGAACACAGGAGGATCACTATGAGTTTCACCTATTCAGTGAGACTCTGGAGGCCCTATATGCCATGTCCTAAATAAAAGAAAAAATTAAGATCAAAGAGACATTGCCATCGATTCCCATCCAAGTATCCCCTTGTTTTGAACACACTTATGATGTGCTTTCTGATCTTTTCAAAAGCAGTTCTGGAGGTTGTATCATGAGCATCTTTAGTTACACCATCATGGCTGCCCTGTTCACCTTTCACGACCATTTCAGCTCTGGCCAAGAGCCAGAAGGTACTTATAGGTAAGATGAGGGCTTTACAAGCCCATTGTTTTGATGGGTAGTACCTGGCAGCAGCTTTCACTGAATTTTTATTACATCTTATAAAGATACTCATGGAAGAAGACTTCCACAACCTCTGCAGAAAGCAGTAAGAATGATGGGATAAGGGTATTCAAATCAAGGAGCAGTATTTTGAGGGGACTAATGGCAGTTCCTTTAACTGTAACATCCCTTCTATAAATAGTCTCCATATACTTTGATTACTCCTTGTACATCTGTTGATTAACAAAAGAAGACATCAGAGATGGGCGGGAGTGCTAATGAGTGCTGTGGCTGGATTCATCTGTGGTCTCTGATGATTTCCTTCAGCATCATGACTACTTCCAGTTGCTATGGTTTCCTTAGCTGGGCTGGGCTCGGGGTCTATCTCCTCTCTGGCAGAATGATTTCCATTCGTGTTGCTTCAAGGTTTCAGGAGCATGTTTCGATGGGCAGTGAGGAGAAACTGAGGCAAGCACACTGGGTGGAAATGAGAAGCTCTCAGGTAGATGTATGCTGCTTTGAGAAGGCCTGCAGAATACCACGTGTCAGGGTGCCCTGAGTCCTCTTGGCCCCCTTAGTTTCCCTTCCCTCAGGGGATGGAGCGAGGCCAGCCGCACTTGTATTCTTGGCAGGGCAGGGAACAGGACGTATCACTTGTTTTTTCTTTTTAATATATTTAGCATGGGTCTCACTACACAGATCAGACTCGTAGCGATTCTCTTGTTTTCAGCCTCCCATGTGCTGGGATTACAAGGCATGCCCTGTCTCAATTGTTGTCTCAGCATGCCCCGGGGACGGGGCCGACGTGGCACTCCAGGGATAGAATCCCAGTGGCCAGCCCATAGAAGTACCACTTCTGTACCTCTCCTTTCCTGACAACAGAAAAGCTGCAGTCCAGGGTTTCTGATCTTGGAATTTGATTAAATTGCCAAAACATGTGTGTTTATCATCTGCAAAACTCTCTGTATGTATTAAAGGTTATGATAATTTGCTGTTTACATGGCTGCTGAAGACAAAAGAAAAAGCAACTGGATTGGTTTTTATTTCATCAAGTTTGAGTCTCCAGTCTAGGAAGAAATTTTAGATTTAGAGAAAATGTGCTGCACATACTACTCCCCCCCACACACATTTTTTCCCTTGGAGCTAAAATCTATGTAAGTACTACTTTCTAGCTGAAGTACTTGCACACTTAATAATGAACATGCACATTTTAAGCTTAAGTGTGTAATGTAAACGGCTAGTCTTGGCCAGGCAGGAAGATGAGCATGACTTTCAGTTTCCTATCCGGGTGGCTTTGGAGCCATTAAGCTGGTCTTGCATTTTTCTGACTCTTCTGAGCAGCACACTCATGTCCACTCATCCCCAGGATTTCCTGAAGGTGCTAATTCAGTCAGACCCCATTCACCAGAGTGGGGAGACTCGGTAGGAGAGCACGCATCACAGGTCGGAAGCTGGGCTCTGATAATTGGCAAGTACAGGAGAGAAGGGCCTGTGAGATGAAATGGGTCAAACTGGAAATGCGTGGTCATGGCAGAAGCACACACTTCAGAAGCCAAAGCAAGTAAACCAACAGGAAATGGGTCCCTGGAGCCTCCGATGCTAAGGAAATCTCAACTGGCTAGAGTTGAAGAAGCGCTGCCTCCCAGGCAGAGTGAGCAACCACCTGCAAAGCCCTAGCAGGTTGCTGTGCTGGGCTGCTTCTGCTCCCTGTACTCTTGGTCTTTGCTGGTCAGTGTGCAAATAATCCCAGCTTTCCAGAGCCATTAGAGCTCGAGAACAGGTTCCCACATAACTCAAGGCACAGCCCCATCTCAGTCCAGCCAGCTCATCTGAGGGCTATTAGTGGAAACCTACTCGTGCAGTGCATTTAGAAAGCTGATTCCTAGACAATGCCACATTTCCAAGGAGCGATTTAAAATTAGATGAGGCAGCAGGGATGGAAAGGAACCAGCAGGCAACTAATTCCTTCTCCTGCAGAGCAGAAGGCATGAGGGGACTGCTGCTCTAGAGAACATGCTGCTCTGTGCATGCCCAGGCCTCCCTGAGAGCCTCCGAAGACCTAGCGGTGGTTAGCATCTTGGAAAAAAGCAGAGGCACTGCTGTGTTGCTCGCTGAAAAACACAGATGCCCTTTGCATTGGGCGAACCTTCGCTGGCATCCACACAGAGTGCATATTTTTACAAAAGTGGGAACTCATTGTTCAAGAGTCAAAATAGGCACATCTCCATTGCATCCACTCCAGCAAAAGTTAGAGACAGCTACCTTCCGGGAGTTTTATAAGAACTTAGCACATGCATGCAGAACAAAATGACACCAGTAGCTGATTCTGTATAAGACAGCATTTGCCTGTAAGAGCATGCTCCCAAGTTCCTTCTCTACTGAGCAATAGAAACACTCTTAGGTGCAGGAAACATATACAGGAATCCTGGATATTTCTCACATTCTCCATATGTTAGTTTGGAATGTGCATGCACATGTTGAAAGATAGAACAAGAAATGTCTTGAGAGGGAGCCGCAGAGAATGCTTTATATTGGATTTAGAGAAAACATAAATTTCAGTTGGAAAAACTAAAAAACGTAAACATTATCAAAATTATCAAGATACACAGAATGGAGCATTCTTGGGATCCAACTTATTGTGGGGGTGAAATTTTTGGTGGGCTTTTAGGCTGCACATGGGTAAATGTTCTTAGAATGTAGGAAGAAGTTGTCCCTTAGCATGATTTTTTGCAGGGCAGTACTGTACTTGAGGTGTTGAGTGCTTATATACAGAAGCAAATTGTGTTTCCAAACAAAAAAGTCCATTCAATATGTAGGTCACAAGTGAACAAAGTCACCCGATGCCACCGTTAAAATGAACTTGATAAAGACAGAGGTTGTATTCCTAAAATTTGTCCAAGTTGAAAAATGGCCATCAAACCCTCAAAAATATTACTCTATCCAACACAACCCATTCCTTAGCTCTTGCTTCTCCTTACAAGACTCTCGGTCCCATCAGCTGACCTGATCAGCCATGTTTGCTAGGTAGTCCTGTACTATTCTACCTGCTTAACTTGCTGTGCTGTTCTTCCCAGAACACACATTTTGAGGCTTCTTGTCCTCAGACATTCCTGGGTAGCAATTGCACTGCCTTGATGAAACCCTGTCAGCATCAAAGTCATGCTTTTTGGAGATTAAAAGGACTGTGTAGTTCCTAGCCTCACCCTTTATTTAAGAACTTCAAAAACTATGGCCCTAAGTACTGGACTTGCTTAAGTGGCAGAAACAGGTAACAGTGTGGCTCTTCCTACCACTGGCCTTCTTAGTGCTTCTCGTTGGTGTGCCTTCGCATTAGACCGCACTGCCTCTTCTCCTTACGTCTTGCTCATTGTCCCTTTCCTCTTGCTGTATGATCTGACCCTTTAGAATGGATCTACGCAAAACATTGGACCTTGAAAAGCATATAAAAATGTCCCACACACATTCATCTATTTATTTTTAGAATGTGTAGTGAGAACCAAATCTTTCTCTCAAAATGGTACTATTTTCAAAGGTAAAAATCTTCACTGTGAATTTGGTGATGTAACAGACATTTCCCAAATAAAACATTGTTTGCAATCTCAGTGGTTCAAGGTTAATTTTTTAAAAAATTAGAAATATGGAAATTATGTGTTCATTTTCATAAACATTTGTTAGCTGGACATCCACATAAGCCTAACAATACACTGAGGTTTACACTTTTATATTAATGGTTTTAATTGTGATTAACAAGTATCTCTAAACAAAGACCACTATACAGAGCATTTGACAGATTTTATTGCCAAGGGACTGATTAGCTGGAATAGTCAGTTCAAAGTAAAATATGACACACTCACTTCACATATAAATATTTCAAAGAACACTTAGACTCTACAAAGAACTTTAAAATGGCAAATAGTTTTGGAGCTTCAAGAAACTTACTTTCTAATTAATTGATTTACTGTTTTAGATGTGTGGAAGATGTGGAATATAGCAGATAAGATAGAGCACATGCAATTTTTAAAGGTTAAGAGAACTACCATCCTCTGTGAAGGATCTAGAAATGTGTGTTTGTGGTTTCTGTGCGAGTAATTGCAGCATAGAAGATATATATCTATATCCTGGCCCTAGCCTTTCAAGGTCAGCGAACACTCAGGACATAGGAGAACCTGTACTGCAACATCATGAAACTCAGTTGAGCTCCAAATTTTCTGAACAAGGAGATTATGGAGCCACAGAGGAAAGAGATCAAAGTTCTATAGTGTTCCTGGGGGGAGTCACATGAAGAGAAAACTTTCTCTCAGGCTCTCACAGAGAGTAAACTGGTCAAGCATTGGCCGTGACTCATCCACATGGATGACACAGACGCAGGATCTACAGAATACGGTACAGGACTACAAGATAAACCCTGAGGGGACTTCACTGACCTCATAAGAAACATAAAGTACATGTGTTGATATATAAGTCTTGATCTATCTAGGTCTTAACCATCCAGCAGGAAAGTATAAAAATGAAGTATAGATCACGGGGCCATAATATTAAGTTGAACTGTAAATTGCTATGGTCGACAACTTCTTCAGATAGCTCACTATTGTTGTGGAATGCTGGACTGTGTTGGATTGTGCTGTAGAGTTCAAGCACCTAAGTTAGTTGAATGACAATGGAGTGCCCATCTCTGACAGGTGTAGACAAAGGAAGGGGTATAGAAAGGAACAATCATGATGTGTGTGTATGGACAGTACAGTTGGGATAGATAACACTGTGCTTCTACATAATTCTACGAGAAGCATGATTTGCACTACTGGTGGTTGGACAGGATATTATGTCAGCTTCTAGGACAACCACTAGGAAAATAGCAAGTAGAAAGTATTAATTATTGAATCTTTGATGTAATTCAGATATAAAAAATAAGATATGCAAAGAGCTACACTCTCTTTATTTACTGATAAGAGACATACGCTATAATAATATCTGTAAGTATAATATCATGTATGCACCTTCTATGGTACCAAAACATTATGAAAACAGTTTGCAATGTATTAATTTATCAAATCCATCTTGTCAAGGTATCTTAAAACTATGTCATTGATATTTGTACCTCAATAAAAGAAAAATAAAAAAATCTATATCTATATCTATACCTATCTATATCTATATATATCAAACGCTTATTTACTGAGCTATCTCTCTGGTGCCAAGAGCTATACTTTTCATGTGTTCATTTGCCATTTGTATTTCTTCATCTGAAAAGTGTTGAAAGGAACACTGAGTGCTTAAATTTTCCTTTCTTTTTTTAAAACTAATTTTGCATGTTTAGAAAAACTAATTCAAAGACAACTATATGCAATGTAACAACCATTGTTGAATTCTTATCATATTGTTTATTAAAATTGTGTATCATTTCTTATGCTTTTTACCATTAACTGTTCTCTTAAAAGTAAAAAATATAATTGATTAAAAAAAGTCAACAAGATAAAAGTGAGGTGGGGTTGTAAGGTTCAAAGGATCACTGCTCAGCTCCTGGCAGGAGTGTAGACTGTGACAACCACTGTAGAAGTCAGTGAGCAAAATCTTCATAAAACTAATACTAGAAGTTCTATTCCTTTCCTTGGTGTCTTTCTGAAAGAATTAAAAGTGTGATATATACGCATCCATGTTTAGAGTGACACAGTTAGTAATATTTGAATCCTGAAATAGCCCAAGTGCCCATCAGCCAATGAATGGGCAAAGGAGTCATGGTTCTTGCACACAATGGAATACTGCTCTATCTGAAAGATAAACTTGAGACATTTCTAGATAAGTAGATGCATCTTGAGACTATAGTCATTTCTCCCTCTCCTTCTCTCATCCTCATCCTTGTTGTTATTGTTGTCCATCTCCTCCATCTCCTCCTCCTCCTCCTCCTCTTCCTCCTCCTCCACCTCCGCCTCCTCTTTTTCCTCCTCCTCCTTCTTCTTCATCCTGGGTATTGAACTTAAGACCTTGTACTTGCCAGGCAGGTACTTGGGCCACTGAGCTATATCCCCGGCCAGTGACAGTAATCTGAATTGAAATAAATCACACACACTCACATGTTCAATACTGCACATTTTGTCAGGTGCTATAAAGCAAAAAGTGTAAATAAGGGTCTGAAAATATAATATGTATTGTGAAATAAGAAGAAAATGTTCAAATTGGAAATGCAACTAGGAAAGGAGAGGAAAGAAGGGAAAAGAAAAAATATGACAGAGAAAATGGAAACAAAGATTTTGCAAGTAAGGCTGGGAGGAGGGTTGAAGAGATGGGAAGGAACTGAGAAACACAAGGAACTGAGAATAAACATGTAAATGTAAAACTTCTATCGAGGAAAGTAAAATGTACTAATAACATTAATTTTTTTTTAAAAAAATAAGCATTAAAAACAGGGTCTATGAGAATTTATAGAAGTCCTGGAATTTACTAATGGTGGAATCTTATATAATTTCTCCTTTTAAGCCTTAGTTTGTTCATCAGGAAATCAGAGGTAATAATGTCTTCTTCCTCAAATAATTAATGAAAAGATTGAGTAAAATAATACTTACAAAATATTAAGGATCCTAGCAGGAACTCAATAAATTTAAAGTATGACAAATTTTAGGGGGGGGGAAACAGGAAAAGAACAGTAGGCAAAGCAAGATAAGCAATTAGTAACTAAGATGAAGAGGGACAGAGAGAGAGAGAGATAGAGAGAGAAAGAAGTGCCATAAAGCAATTGTTATAAAACAAATCAGTGAAGAAAAGCCAATGTACATAGACTCAACTTGAAGACATACATATGTTTGTGTCCACCACATGGTTTCCCCAGCACGTGTTTGTGTAGAAATAAAGTGATCATTCAGGACATTTTTTGTAACATTAATCAAGTCAGAGTAATTCCATCTCTGTCCCATAAATGTATGTTTTTTTCTTTTTGGCTTGCCATCTCACTCTCCCTTCCTTTTATGAAGCTTGCCTCATAGTTTGCTTTAAAAGTAGATCAGAGCTGCTTTTATTGTCAGGAGACCTCGAGAAGCAAAAGGGATCTCACTTGTACAGTTGAGGTTTTTTGTACATTCACATGGGCTACAGTAATGCACAAAATGATAAGAAAATTCATAGCTTGTGCTACCGAAACATAGCTCTCTGCTAGCATAAAGGCACAGAACATTAAATTTCATCCTGTTACTAGCCAAGGCTGTTTCTATTATATCCATTGACCGGAGGGGCATGAACACGGGAGTTATAAAGTCTATGCTCACACATGAATTATATACTGAGCATCTGCCACCCTAAACAAGGCTCAAGTGGTGGCAGGACATGGCAGGGAACATAACCTATAAACCCAGAAATAGTCTGGATTTAAACACAGGCATATGAACTGTCACTGTGACTCTAGATGCAAGAACTTTCAATGAAACCTGATCAAATTTGTATGATCACAATATAAAGAGTGCTCCACAATCTGCCTGCCTTTTGTATTCCTCACTTATAGTAAGACTCTGGGCTCACCGGGTCATGTGAGCCACCTTTTGGAGCCCTTCAGAAATATCCTAACTATGTGTATCTACCTTCATTACATTGGCAACAACTTAAAAGTAGCAATTTTATTTCATGTTTTCATTTGTTTGTATTTCTAAGCATTACTTCATGGTGGACCAATGGATAACACTGTTTGTTGAGGAACTGACTATATTTCATTCCATATTCCCCTGTTCTGTACAGCTGCTTGCTTACTAAGAAAGGGTCTTAGTTCACATTTAGTCCTGCTGCTTAGGGCTCCTTGTTGAATACAAATGCATGACACAAGGCTTCCTGTTGCTCCTGGTTGGAGAGTCCTATCATTAAGACCTGGGTATTTCTCCAGCTTTGGTCCAGTGAGATGGATGGGGCAGAAGTAGTTGCCCCAAAAGCATGCTTTTCCATACTCTACATCTAGATTAGAAAATTCTGGGAAGTAGAAACTGCCCTCAACAGGACTACATGTACCAGCAGGTGATTTATGGTTCCTGAAGAAGCCTGATTTTAAACATAGGCAGATGGCCCACCAGTGTGAATTTAGATGTGAGCTCTTCCTCATGGCCAGTGCCGATCTGTCCCTTGTCCTTTTGGCATCTGATTGCTTGGATACAGAAAGGACTTAAATGCCTCTGAGAATGTGAAGAAATAAACAACTCAACATTTCAGAACCTTAAAATTTAAGGCAGAGTGAAAGTCTATAAGCCAGAATCTAAGCAAAGCCCCAAATCTAGCAAGATGCTACTATAGAAAAATAATTCACCAAGATATAAAAGTTCAGCAACAGAGAGCTCTGGAGCTCTGGCAGCAAATATAGTGGACAAAGATCTGTGAGAAAGTGTTAACAATGTAATCAGTGGAACAAATTCTTTTCTGAGGCTGAAGCTCAAGGACAAGAACTGCACCAGGAGAAGGCCTGAGAAACCTCACCAGTAAGACATCTGTGGTGCACATTCAGAAAGACACACAAGATCCAGGACAGTTCGCCAGCTTTGGAAGGATGGGGCATCAAACAAGGAGGTGAGTGTGTCCCAGTAATGAGGCTGAAGAAAGTCTGATCTCCCAGGATTGGGAAAAAACCATAAACAGGAAACACACAGGCACATTTTGAAGGGACTTTCATGTATATCTTGTAGACCCACATCTAGTCACAGGAGGAAAGGATTCCAATTCACTGGGCAAGATCTGGCCCTTTTCCTAAGTGTAGTTATTACATAAATAAGAAATATATATCCACAGGTTCTGTACACCTGACCTGGCCATCTGTCTCATGCGGACACAAAGGATACGAACTACCTCACCAAGACGATCACTAGTAACTCAGCTGGGTTTTTCTACTGAAGTATTAGAACCTTTGAAAATTGGGTCTTTTTCTTATTTATAACATTGCCAAATTGGATCTTTTTAAACCTCTTTTCAGAAGAGGGAAATATTTATGAAACTTATTAGTGAGCAGACAGCACTTTACCTGATAAATATAAACTACCCATGAGCCTTAGTGTTGCAAGTTTAGCATCTCCCCAGGGGACAGAGCGGGACTCTTACACAGGAAAATAAATCTTCAGTGCTTTATCACTGTAGGTCCTGAAGGGGTTGAATGCAGTGTCAAGAAGATTATTCAGAGATTTCTCCTCTCCACTCACAGTTCTGCCTAATTTAGTGCATCATCACTGTTCCCTTCCTGAGAAAAACTGGCATAAATGCAAGGCAGGGTGCATCCTGTGGAAAGCAGATCTGCTTGGACACACAATCGCTGTATGCGGAAGGAGCCCCTCAGTGCCAGGGTACCTGCGCAGCAGCATGGAGCCTTTGGACACCCCCAGGCCTGGCAGTAGTGTGGCCAGCCCAGCTAAATAAAAAGCTGCATGAGCTGGGTAACAAGGGCTTTTTTTGGTACCTAAAACAGCAGAACAATGCAACAAATACCTGCACAGTGCTGTGTTTACCTTGGATCACTCAGATAATTGCTTTAACTCTGTCTTCTCCTAACACAGATCCATTCACTAAAAGGCTTCTAAGTGGCTTGTTTAAATCTTGAATTTAAAGAAATAATTTTCTAAAGCATCGTTTATCTGCAGACAATTCGGACCAATTTTATTAAAAAATAATAAAAGCACTTACAGAGGCTTTAAGAATATGGATACAGCAAACAGGTAACTGGGTGCATAATACACATTTACATACACAATCAGGTATTTAAGAAAGCATATGCCCAATTGTGCATGTAAAGACCGGTTTCATTTGCACTTTATTGCTGGAAACAACGGACACACTGTACCTGGGGGTCTATTTGCAATACGTAGTGCCATAAATGTACCATTTCAGCTTTGTGTTTCTTCCATGTGAATGTGGCCTGAAACCTACTTGCCGGTATCCAACCTCCTGCTGTGTATTTCTGTTGGGAGAGATTCTATTTTTTCTTTCATTTTATGTATTTTGTACAGGGTCTTACTATGCAACTTGGACTCATAGTGAGACTCCTGTTTCCAGCTTCCCCAGTGCTGGGATTACAGGCATGCATCACCACACCCAGACCCCTTCATGTTCATAGGTTCAGGGCACCCCAGGGACAGGGCCAGAGAGGACTGGTGATCAAACCCCTGATCCCTGTGCTTGCTAAAGCAGGCACTTAATCCTCTAAGCTGTCTCACTGATCCTGGAGAGATCATAAATGATGACTTAAGAACATAATTATCCAGAACTTTTTGGGGGGCTTGCAAGGGCAGTGAGAGTGAAGAACTTTAAAAAATATTAAGTTTTTGAAAAGTACTGCTTGTTGGCAGTGAGATTATCTTGTTTGACAAAGTCAGTTTTGATGTATTGTAATCTGAGATCTTCCTTGAAGCTGATTTTATCAAGATAATAGATTAAATATATCAGACAGAGACTGTTCAACAAAAACAACAACAAAAATATTTTTGTCAAAATTCTCTGCTAAGCAAGATATATGAATTTTTCCTGTTTTTTGAGTGAAACTCAATTTAGAATGCAAAAAAAAAATCATTGCAAAATATATTAGGAAAATAAAGTGATTTTTTCCTGTATTATGTGCTTTAAGGAGAACTATTCATATAAACTATTGATCATTCACTGAGCCTTACCAGCATTGGACTAAAACTGTGAGGGTTTTTCCTTTTGTTCTTTTCTTGTCATGATTAAGAGGGAGAAGGAAGCAGAGTAAAAATATATTAGGTCTCCTGTAGGACTCTCAAATATACACCAGTTTCATTTTGCAGTGATAAAGCCATTTTCATTATTTTTTTAAAAAATAAACAAATCCTACAGTTTCAGATTGGGAAATTTAGATTGTATGGTATTTACAAATGTTTGTAAGAAGATTACTCCATAATTACTTGGTATTATTCTACACCCTGGACATTGATCCAGAAGGACCACACTTCATGGACTACCATAGTCTTGAGCAGTGCTGCTGGCTCAGAATACCACAGTGGCTGAACATCAGGAAGGCAGAGCATGGCAGCCTTCACCTACAGGGTAGCTGATTTAGAATTCTGCATTCTGGCCTGGCATGCATGTGTACAGGAAATCCTCACCAACAAGCTGAGTGACAGCAGTGACAAAGTTGATTTCACTGTATGCAGCTGGATTGGACAGGCTTCGTCATGAGCAGATGTTGCTAAGTGTTCATCAAGGCCCAGCTCTCACACTGAAGGAATCTACTCAGGCATGACCCCATGTGTGGCACAAACAATCTTTGAAGCTGAGACTTAAGCTTAACAAAAGTGCTTACATTTAAATCTTCCTCTGCTTTATTTTGTTTCAGAGAGCTAATGAGAACTCAAAAATCCATGAAGCTGTTAGAAGCTCTTATATGTGGTTTAGTCTGCAGTTTTTTCATGTGTATAGTTGTTCTTCACACAACTTTCTATGCAATAATGGCAGACATTGCTTTCCTGTTCCAAGGCTACTCCCACCATCAGCAGCTCATTCTTAATCATAGAGATGAGTTTTCTCTAAAAGGGATCAAATATCAGAAACTCCGTTTCAAAATGGACTATCCCACTTTAGCCCAGGCATGAGCAGGTCATCAAATCTTAACTAGCCTGAAGACTTAAATTGCATTTTCACTTTTCATTTCTATCTGAAGCTAGGGTACTAAGTCTCACTGTGCTCTCCTCAAATATCTTTTCAGTTGTCTTCTACTTCAACACTATAAAGAGATACCACTATTATCCTCTTCAAATACCAGTATGTGTATATTATTTCCCATGTAGTCAGAAGTATTTTGAGAAGCTTGCAGAGATGTTCTGCATAGAAGAGGACCACATTCTGCATCACAACAAATTTCACTTCAGGCTCTTCTATCACTCCAGCTCAAGACCCAAATCCCATGTACTTCTGCTTGCTGCTAAGCTGTCTCGAGACTTTCCAGGTATAACCATGTCATGCTAGAATTCTTTTCTAATATGGTGAGAATAGCATTATTTAAGTATATAACAGATATACAAGAAAGGCTGCAGAGTCATGTTCCCCTGAGTGCTCTGGCCATGGCACTCTGCCCTGTCCATCTGCAGAGTTGGAACAAGGCTGCAGTTGAGTGGGAGCAATGACTTGGAGGAAGCAATGACTTGGAGGGGTGGGGCTTGATTTATGGAGTTCAGCTAAGGGGCAACTGAGATGTGGATATACAGAATTGATACACATTTCAGATAAAAAGATGGAGCAATTATTTAGCTTTGCTGAAGGAAGGAAAACAGCAAAAGGTAGAGGGAAACAGGCACATGTTGGCTAACATCACACAACCATTCAGAAGGAGAGTTTTTGAGGCTACATTATGGTGCCATAGAGAAAGGACGCTGCTCCTAAAATACTGTAGCTGCTGGAGAAAGCCTTCTGTCTAGATTCAAACCCCATTATTTAAAGATAGCTGACCTTACAAAGATTACATTATCTGTCTGAATATCAATTTTCTCATCTTTAACATAAAAATCATACTACCTGCTCTTCTTATGTCACACAGTTGTGAAGGTCTAATGAGATAATGAATGCAAAGAAACCTTTTAAATCATGCATTATTACATAAATGTCAGACAATGCTTTCACCACAGTTCTGCAAATTTATGATCCCCTCCCCCCTTCTCATACTCATGCCCGCCTGAATGGGGGCACAGAGGCAGGGCGTCTGTGGTGCTCCTAGAGACCAGCAAGGCCCTGCCTGAGTCTCCCTGTGGCACAATCGTGCTGCAAGTCTCTGCACTTGGATTCCCTAACTTCCAGAACTGACAGAAGGGACTCATGCAAGCAGAAACCATTACAACAGCCCTGCCCAGACCAGCACAGCTGCCAAGTTGTCATTTCCAGAGACATGCTTTGTCATCAAACTGAAAACCAGGACAAAATGCATGATTCAGGGTATGATTCAGTGCCTCTCTAGACACAGTTCCTTACGTCTTCAATGAAGTCTAGGATACAAGCAGGAAAAAAATTATTGATTTACTTGTGCTCTTAATATATACTCCATCGCATACATATCTCACTGTGCTGCAGTATTTTGCTTTATGCTTCTAAGTGCACTGCCTATTGTGAATCTACTGATTGTATATATGTGTATATATATATATATATATATATATATATATATATATATATATATACATACATGGGATTAAACTTAGGACCTTGCATTTTCCAGGCAGTAGCTTCAGCCACTGAGCTGTCTCTCTGGTCCTCTACTGAATTTTTTTTAAATGTATTTGGTACAGGGTCTCACTATGCAGTTGGGACTCATAGTGATCCTCCTGTTTCAGCCACCCCAGCAGTGGGATTTTAGGCATGCGTCACCACACCCAGTCTTGGTGTCCAGCCCAGGGCACCTAGGGTGGGGCCAGTGTGGCATGTGGGACAGAGGAATTGAACCAGAGTCCTTGCACTTTCTTAAGCAAGCAGTCAGACTGCTGAGCTATCTCCACCATCCCTGATTTTTATGATACATGTATCATAATACAGTCTGCTTTTAATAAACAGAGTTAAATACAATAGTTTTCCTGTTTGCAGCTCAGCTCACCCTGAGGTCAGGGCTAGCTTGGCATGTGGTGCCAGGAAATGAACCATGATCTTCCGAGCCTGCCTTAGCTTGCCTAAGGAGGCTCTTTAAACCACTGAGCTATCTTGCTAGTGCCTTAAATTAATTTTTTATGACTTTTATCTTGGTTTTAAAAGAAAGTTTCATATATATATATATATATATATATATATATATATATATATGTTTTAATATATTTTAATATATATATATATTTCTAGAAGAATTATATGTATGTATACTTGCACTCTGTATGAAGCTATTTTATTCTTTTGACATTTGATTAAGTATTGAATCCGTTTCTTAATAAATGTGGATTTTTTTTCTTAAGATAAAATTTACATTGCATACATGGTAAGTATAAAATCTGATGAGATTTGAAAGATTTATTTATTTAATAAGCCAATTCCAAAAATGAGTAAAGATGGGCACTCCATTGTCATTCAACTAACTTAGGTGCTTGAACTCCACACCACAATCCAACACAGTCAGCATTCTACAACAATAGTGAGTTATTCAAAGAAATTGTCAACCATAGTCATTTACAGCTCAGCTTAATATTATGGCCCCACGATGTAACTTCATTTTTTATACTTTTCTGCTGGATGGTTAAGACCTAGATAGATCAAGACTTATATACCAACACATGAACTTCATATTTCCTATGTGGTCAGTGAAGTCCTCTCAGGGTTTATCTTGTAGTCCTGTACATTATTCTGTACTTCCTTTGTCTGTGTCATCCATGTGGATGAGTCACGGCCAATGCTTGACCAGTTTGCTTTCTGTGAGAGCTTGAGAGAAAGTTTTCTCCCCATGTGACTCTCCCCAGGCACACTATAGAACTTTGGTATCTGTCCTCTGTGGCTCCATAATCTCCTTCTTCAGAAAATTTGGAGCTCAACTGAGTTTTGTGATGTTGCAGTACAGGTTCTCCTATGTCCTGAGTCTTTGCTGACCTTGAAAGGCTAGGGCCAAAATGTTGGCCAGCCTTGTGGCAATGGAGTGCCCACCTTTGACAGATGTAGACAAAGGAAGGGGTGTAGAAAGAAAACATCATGATGTGTGTGTATAGACAGTACAGTTGGGATAGATAACGCTGTGCTTCTACATAATTCTATAAGAGGCAAGATCTGCACTAATGGTGGTTGGACAGGATATTATGTTGGCTTCTAGTACTACGGTCATCCACTAGGAAAATAATTATTGAATTTTTATAATTCAGGTATAAAAAATAAGATAAGTAAACAGCTACACTCTTAATTCACTGACAAGAGATATCTGCTAAAACAATATCTGTAAATATAATATCATGTATGTACCTTGTACAATACCAAAACATTATGAAAACAGTTTGCAATGTATTAATTTATCAAATCTGTATTGTTAAGGTGTCTTGAAACTGTCTGATTGACATTTGTAGTTCAATAAAATAAAATAAAATAAAAATGAGTAAAGAATATCCTGCTGGAAAGTCCTCTCATAACTTTCCCGGTCACACCACCAGTTAGCTTTCCATGGCTGCACACTTCAACTGCTTTGAATGCCATAGGTATGTGCTCATATGTGGAACTTACTGAGTGTAGCTTTATTCAAGCAACTTAATGGTTTTGAAAATTCCCATTCGGTTATATATAAAGGTCATTCTTTATTTTGCTGAGCATTATGTCATGTCATTGCCTGAACATGTAACAACTGACATACCACTGCTCTCCTCTGTCCTGCTGATGTGTATCTGGCGTGTTTCCCAGTTATCTTTTCTTATGATGATCCAGTCTGTTCCATTCTTCCACAGGTCCATGTGGACATGTGCTTTTATTTGTCTTATGTAACCAAGAAGGCATGTAACTGCT
The DNA here is from genome assembly GCA_004027165.1 of Ctenomys sociabilis. Lineage (NCBI taxonomy): Eukaryota > Metazoa > Chordata > Mammalia > Rodentia > Ctenomyidae > Ctenomys > Ctenomys sociabilis. Next base: position 55,702 of record PVKA01008431.1, read on the forward strand.
GAATAATGGTGGAGTCACATGTGGAAACATTAAAACTGATCACATGACTTTGTAATGTCTTACAATATAATCTCACAGTATAATGTCTTACAGTGACAGCTGTTCTTCCTCACCACTACTTGGTGTTGCCAGTCTTTTTCATTTTAGTCATACTAGTAGGTAAGTAATAGCGTTGTTCTTTGCTCACAGTTATGAGAATACATGGGCAAGTGAGAAAGCTTAGCTGACTAAGCGTCTGCTTAGGCAAGCACAGGGACCAGGGTTCAATCCCTGGTACCACATGCCATGGTGGCCTTGCCCCTGAGTGAGCTGGCCACTGAGTCTGGGTGTGGTGGTACACATCTGTAACCCCAGCAGTCTGGAAGCTGAAAACAGGAGGATCACTAAGAGCCTGAGCTGTGTGCTGAGACCCTGTACCACACACATTAAAAAATTATGAGAACATATACATACACTTAAGCCTGCTCTTTAATTTATAATTGTGCATATAAGTTCTATTTAAACATTCTTTATAAATATAGTTTTAATGGATGTGAAGTGATTCATCGTATTCTTACTATGCAGAATAACATACTTCTACTTTCATAAACAACATTGTGAGGAACATCTTGATATATCACATATGGATTTTAAATAATGCCCAGTAAAAATTAACAAGTGTTTAGCTATCATTGCAGCCAGAGAGATGGCTCAGTAAAATAAGCCCTTGGCTGGTAGGTGGAAGGGTCTGAGCTCAATCTCCAGTTCTGCCAAAAAAAATAATAATTATTATCATTGCAAAAACCTTTGGTAAGCATTGTGAATTCCTTTGTCAAATAATTTATTATGTTATATCAAAATATATGATGGTGTCCTTTACAACCACAGCTTTCCTTCTACTAAATATTCTGATTTTCTAAGTGTCAGCATGTATTTAAAAACTGTCTTCTTAATTTCGTTATACTAAGTGAATCATATTATTCTGCAAACATACTTAGGTTAATAATTTTTACCTTCTCATCTTTGAAATATATATTCTAGCATCTTATTTTGTGTTTTTATTAGTAGTAGTCATTTGAGCCCACTTAGAAAATAATGATACTAGCCCTTTATGGAGCATTTATAGTCAATATTTTCCAATGATTTTTAACTTTATAACTATTGTATAAGAACAACCTTCAACAGACTGAAGATGACAAAGGGTCATAAACTGAAGGATGGCATAAACTCAGGGCTGCGCCTGGAGTCAAACAGGAAAAAGGAAAAAAAAACCCATAAACCACTTTTAGATATTTTTGACATTTAAAAAGAAAGATTTTATTGGTGTGATAAAAAAGAGTGGTTTATAGCAATATTGTGTTAGAATTTCTGAAAATACCTGTAGTCTTACTCTCTATTTTGACACAAAAAAGGCACATCATTATTGCAGCTAAGGCCACACTGAAAATCACGTATAAGCTAGCTGGTCAAATTTAAGGTCATGTCTTCCTAGCCCAACTGGAAAATGGAGGCAATGATTTGGACGGCAGGAGTCCTCATAACTGCTTCTGACCAGTGAGGTTGCGTAACCGAGGGGAGATGCCAACTGGAAGCAGCAAGAGATTTTACTGATCAGATACTTTAGGTTTGCTGTCCTTAGATCCAGTAGGGAATGTCCACATGGAAATACATGTCATGGAGGAGGAGCTTGCTGTCACTGGGGTCTCTGGCAGTGGGCCCAGCCTGCCACAGAGGCTCCTGGAGAAGCACCAGGATTGTTCAGGGGCAGAGGCACCCTATACTAAGGAATGTGGTGCCCTGTATTGTGCTCTGTTTAGGAAAGAAAGAGAAAGGCGGTGGAATCACTTGGCGTTGGTGGCTTTGAATAACAGCTGTGGCCACAAGGGACACCCCTAGTTGTCAGGGACCTGGCCCTGGGGTAGCTATGGCAGGTGGATATGGCCCAAAGCATGAGGGGTTGGTGGAAAAGTTGGCCATGCTGCAGGCTCTGGACTGGTTCACAGGCACAGGAAGGTGCAGAGGTGAGCTGTTCCCACATGGGCCTGACCCATCCCTGCAGGGCCACCAAGGCCCTGGACTTCAAAGTATGATACAGAAAATAAAGTCTGAGCCAATGTACCTATTTATGGCACTCCCTTTTGGACTTTCTTGTGTTTTATATAGAATGTAAAGAATGTGCTTCCTCATACAGGTTCCAACTATTGCCATTCATATCTCTCCTCTGACATCTTTACCTAACACTCCTCAGCCTAAGTTACTATCCCTTTGAGCTGGACCCATCTTGCTTTTGCAGCCTCTTGGCCTGCCTCCTGCTTGCCTCTTCATTCCCTGTACGAATCTCACTGCCGCTCTTCACTGGCCCCTCCTCCCCTCCTGTCTCTTCCTCCAATCTATATAGCATCCCAGACAATTTACTCTTTTTCTTCATCTTCTATGTTTTTGACTGTGAAATTTCCCCTTCTATTTACTGTACAGAATGTGTACATTCTAGATGGTTCCTTCAGCACCACTCTATTGTACTTTTAGGCCAGCAATTTCAGGATGTACAAATTCCAGAGTGATCAATGAGAACAGGCTGTGCTCCTTCTTCACCATAATTACACATGTCATCAGCAATCATGGTACTGATGTCTAAAAAGATTCAAGAATCTTTAGTCATTGATCATTTTACCCTCATACTGCTCAACTGCTTGCAAGTTCATAAACGTTACTCTATTTTTACTTCATATCATCTCAAAAATTTGCAGGCAACATTAAAATATCTTCTCCACCACTTTAATTTTCTTAATTACCTTCAATTTCCCAAATATTCTTCTTTTTACAAGGTCATTTCCTTTGCAAAGCATCAGACCTTATTCTCACCAAAATCCTCTTTCTACAGATTTATAAACATCAGCTCCAGCTGGAGTCTTCTGCTTTTCTAAGTGCATCAGCCTTCACTTACCTTGGACATCCCTGAAGACTTCTACTTTCACCTGCCCCCAAGCTGGGCCTGTGCCTAACCTCTCCAGCCATTCTTCATGCAGTTCAGGCTACCAAATGCAGGCCTCATGCCAGTGGAGCACATCTACCCACCATCTGCACTGCAGCTCATGAAGGGCCTCCATGAGGAAGTCAGGCAGTGGCTGTCCCTACAGCCCAGGAGCTTTGCTGGAACACAGCAGCACTTTGGGATTTGCTCTCAGTCACCTACTTCCATGTCCATCTTCACCATAAGGGGGCAGGAGCAAGGACCACTTTTAGCCACATCACCGAGGCCTGACAGCCTGTGCTGAGATCAGAGGGACTGGACACATCTGAAACCGTCTATTCAAAAGCAATGAGCATAGCTGCACAGCTCCTCAATCTGCTTTTCCTGTAAAGACTGCTGGACTGTGTAGTTTGCATTCTTTCTTCCCTTAGAGGGTACTTTACATGTTACCTACTGGTTAGCAAATCCAATATATTCATTTGGGATGTTAGGACTATTAGAGAATTCACATTATCTTCATAATAATTCTTAAAACAGATATATAGATTTTTTTGGTCATTATCTATCTTGTATCTCCTGTTCATAAGATTTTTAAGCAATTTAATAATCATTTCCCTCTAGTCTGCAACCAAAATACTCTTCTAATTGCAATAGACATATAATGGGTCTTCTTCTCTAAATCTATATTTCACTCTCTATTTATAGTCTTTCAATGTTGGCAGGTGTGATGTGTCATTATTTGAATATACCATAAAAAGGTTTTAAACAGTTATATGTACATATATAAATTTAAAATCTTGTCTTTAGAATGCTGTACATAATAGGTACTTTCATCAAAAGAATAAATCTGAAAAGCTACGTAATCCAAAACTCAGGCAGCTTGATTAATGACTACATTTTTGTACTTCCCTCCTAAATTAACCAGATTGAATCTTAGACCCATTCCTGTTGAGGAAGAGTCATTTATTTAGGGCAAGTCACAATGTACTTATTTGATAACTATGTAAAGGCTGAGCATGATGGTGCACACCTGTAATACCAGCACTTGAGAGGATGATCAGGAGGATTATTGTGAGTTCAAGACCAGCCTGGGATACAAAGTGAACTCAAGGCCAGCCTGAACTGTGCAGTGAGACCTGGCCTCAAAAACAAAGCAACCAAATGGTAAAGCCTATTCATATAGACAAACCAATTTTTATTTTTTAACTAGCTCTTTCACATATTTCTGTATACTTCATCTACATCTATAATAAGACACATACATTTGTGAAATAAAAATCCAGTTACATGAATCACCTTTCTCCCACACTTTCTGGGGTCTCCAAGTGCCTTATCTTTGCTTCAGTTCCTCAGTGCATCTCACTTTTCCCTTCTTTGTTCCAAGTTTGTCTCCCTTTTGTGTCCAGCCCCTGAGCTCCTGAGGATCCTGAACAGCCTGTGTGAATCTGCAGGCCTACACAGCAGTGCTGCTCTCCTCTACCAGTCGGGCTTACTCCTAATCATTCTTCCAGAATGTGTTCCATTTCAATCTGTCTGTAAGGTGGCTCCAGTTGCCGCTGAGGAGCCATGACAGTCTCCTCCTCTAAGCCCCGTTGTGCTCTGTTCCTCCATCTGTCAGACACCTGATGGGTGTTATCCATTAATTGTTCTTTGTTTTATTCACCTCAAGTGCATTTGTACTGTGTGTGGCTCAGGGCTTTACCTGGGGCACAAGGTCAGTGAGTATTTCCTGAGCACTTCAATGGAGGCAGACACTTTATCATGCAAACCAAATACAGCATGACAAGCACAGATGTGGTCAATCGGCATGGAAGAGAGCCTAAGGCTCCAAAGGCCCCATGAGGCCATTTCAGAATCGCTAGGGAATTGAGCAGGCCCAAGACCCAGCACAGCAAGGAATTGTGAAAGATATCTGGCTGCATGCCACCATCGTGACACTGTTGTGGACACCCTTGCCAGTGTTCCTCTGCTGGTGACTGCCTATGTTATGTGAGTTGACCTGCAGAGGTCAGTGGGATTGTCCTGTGGGCACAGATAGGAGAGACCTAAGACAAATGCAAAAGCCAGCCATCAAAAGCAGGCAGTACAGGGGAAACCCAGGCAGGTAAGGCAAGAACGTTGGTTAGAGTGCCCACTTGGAATGCAAAGAACTATATTCTGAATTTAAATATAATAGATCTGATAAAAAAGAAATTAAGGTTTGTGAAAGCAAACAGTAATCCTCAATTATTTGTCCAATCTTGCATAACTATATCTGTTAATCTGAGCAGCAGATTTGACAATAAAAATAGATAACATAACTATCATTGTTAATTAGCTATCCTTGTTTTGAAAATCTGTAACATATGTGTTTTTGTGTGTTACCCTGTGTCTGTCTTTCTGCTTTGTTTTTGCTTTTGCTTTTACACTTCAAAAATAACATAAAACAAAACTAAAAACTAAAAATAAAAATAATAGACCTGAACATTGTGTTTTCAGAAGAAGAGGGAGAAAGATGTCAAAACTGATTCTCCAACTGAGACTTTAGTGAGTTGAGTAGTAGACAAAGTTACCAAATAAAATACAGCATATCCAGTTAAATATAAATATAAATGTTGAACGAAGCAGACTTATGTTAAGAAAGGACTATTGTTTACATGAAATTCAAACTTAAGCATGTGTGCTGACTTTGTTGTTGCATTTGTTGCTAAACTTGCCAACCCTAATGGCACCCTGTTTACTAACAGATAATAGAATAGGAGAGAAAATGGGATGGGAGAGCTGAGAGAGTCCTTCACCCTGGCCACGTGAGCTGAGGTCTCCTGGAGGATACTGAGACATGTGTTGTCAGAAGGCAGCCCAGGAGGCCACCAGAGACAAAGGGACCTTTGCAGTGTGACTAGGTTGTAGAAGGTGGGGACTATGTAGAGCAGGCTGCACACTGTTGGGCTAGGTGGGCTGTCCTGGAGAGGGTAGGGCATCTCGGGAAAAGAACGACAAGGACAGAGGGCCACTAACAGTACAAATGCCTGGAAAATGAGAACACAGAAAACTTCTAGAAAGAAAGGGTGGTAAGCAGCTGCAGAATCTACTGAGACACAAAGTGTCAGAAGACATATTGAGGCCAGCATCCTGTGTGCTGACAGTCTTGGTCTGCTCAGTTTCCTCTAGGGTGGGCAAGAAGCCAGTGGTTCATATTCTGTCGACCTTCTCCATCCTCATGAACACTTGAGCCTGAACTCTTCTAACTGCAACTGCTTTTATGTAAATTGTACAATTATTATTTTCATGAGAGGATGGTTTTATGAACCAATATATTAATCCCTGCAGATAAGTAATCAATAACAGAGTGTAAAATGCAAATGAAATATTTCTTGAGTACTACTATAATCTAGCCAAGATTGGAGGCGCTGCAGTTAAGCTAAGAAATGTGTAAGGAACGCCTAGCTTTAAAGGTTTAAACTCCAGAATTAAGATTCCAAATGCTAAGCTGTGAAGAACTATCCAGTGGACCTCTGAGTAGACACTAATAGTGACCACTAGTGGTCAACACATTAATTATTTAATGTATGTTTTAAGTGCAAAGTTTTATGTCAAAGAAAGTGAAAGCTATTTTTGAATCTTACTTTTACGCCAAAGAAGAACCCTAGAAAAGAACCTATCCTTGTAGTTGTTGTCTCAATGCGTCCAAAGAGCACAGGTGTCCAGATTGTCCTGTGCATGCTCAGGGGATAGCAAGCAGGGTTGAGCCTCCTGCCTACACACCTCAGGGTACCCCAGATGATATATGACACCCAGATTTTCTCGTTAAAACAGTGTATATAATAAAATGAAAATAACGATGTTATACCTACTGTGTAACCACCTGTCAGAAAATTTATGAACAATTAGAAAATGAAAGTACCTTCCAGAGAACAATTTGTAAAAGCAATAAAATGCTCATTTTTTTTCAGAACTACAATAGGACAACAACTTTTCACTTTTCCCCCAAAACAGCTTTTGCAGTAATCAAACAACTCTATTTTGTTGTTGTTCTTAACATTTCAGTCCTCCAAAATGCAGCAGATAGGCACAACTACCAGCAATGAACAAGCTATTTAAAATTTTCAGGAGAAGCAAAGCTCTGAGCCTGGGCAGTTTCATATTTCACACACAGTCACCCTCTCAATGAACCTGGGATTCTGAACACTGTTTCCAGGGCTTCACCACTAAGAGACAGATGCTAACCTTTTTGTTAGTGAAGCAAGCAGTAAGCCCTAGGCATCCAAGCAGAACACCTGTGTTTTTCTTGTTTTATTTTATTAGCAACTGATCTGAGGCTCCAATCACCTCCATTGGCTAAAACTCATGGTAAAAATTTCTAACTTTGTGTAGCACTTTATGTTGGATGGAAAGACCTTAGGTATTATCTCACTAAAAGCCTTCCTAAGTATTATTTCCAGTTTAGAGTTGATGAAGTTGAGACAGATAAAATGAGTTGGCTGAGATGTACCAGAAGAAAGCCTAGATAGAGATGTAGTTTTCCAACTCTGCACCCGGACTCCTTTCACTGCTGGAAGATACTCGCCCAGCCCACTATCAACTGGAGCAGAACCCTGCACTAAACCATGATCCATAGAGGGCTGCTAGGGGCACAAGGGCCTCCCAGACAAAGCAGGATACCAGCAGCACGAACCCTCGTGCTGTTCCGAAGTGTCCCATTATAGAGCCGGGGGACATGGGAGCAATTTTCTCATCTCCAGGCACCTGGGTTCTCTTCTGCTGAGTCGTCCCCTGGCTCTTCACTGCCAGGACAAGCTAGGAGAAACAGACAGTGATGATGCTGACCTCGTGCTACTGGGAAAACATCCAGTTTTGAACAAAGACATGTTTACCCTTATAGCAACTGGTTAGTTCTTCTCTCTCTGCTGTTTCACCCCTTCTTTTTACTTTTTGTTTTCTGTATTTTAGGGAAGGGTCTACAGGGTGTTCAGGTTCTCACTACTAGATCAGACTTATAGTGATCCACCTGTTTACAGCCTCCCAAGAGCTGGGATTACAGGCATGCACCACCATACCCTGCCTCAATTGCCGTCTCAGCATGCCCCAGGGATGGGCTGGCACTGCAGGCCTGAGGATCAAACCCTGGGCCCCTGCTCCTGCTTGCAGCTTTAATCCTCTGGGCTATTTGGCTGGCCCCTAGTTTTATTTTTCATGCCAAGTTCTATTTTGCACTTTGCTTCCTCCGTGGACTGTCAATAGATTCCTGCACTTGCTCCTCCTCCTTTCACTTCGGGCTCCCCTTGCAAGAGCGCCTCTTTCACTGGTTGTTTTCATTTTCTGACTCCTCTTTTTAGGATGATTTGCCCCTGGACTCATTGTTATTTTCCCTGAAGCTTTTCTCTTGTCACCTGGTGGACTTTCATTTCAGTCTTTACAGCTGGACTGAAATATTGCCATCCTGCTGTCTTTTCAGTACTCTGATTCCCCCCCCCTTTCTTCTTGGACCACAAAGTACATTTTTAGCAACATATTGGCTCCATTGGCAGCTTGTGCTTAGCTTAAACGTTTGTTCTCTCTCTGATATCATTTTAATGGTAAATGTTAAGGTATGAAGGCAGAAATGATGGAGTATCTCTTTTCTAGTAGTAGGAAATGGGTCTTTTTCTTGTACAGTCTGCAAGATGCCTTGAAGGGAAACCTTAATCCATGACACCTAGATTGAAGGGTTCAGTGTATAAACAGTAAGGCTATGGGTTTTGGTATTTTGTTGCTCTTCCTAATGTGTTTCCATGGCAAACTGGAGATTGACTTCATAAAATCTCAAAAAGGGAGGGGTGTGTGTGTGTGTGTGTGTGTGTGTGTGTGTGTGTAATTACTTGCCTCTGGAAAGGGACACAGATTTTAAATGTACAAGGTGAATGTTCATATGGCTATTAACTGGTGCAACACCACACAGGTCAAGACAGGAGCATTCCATCACTCCAGAAGTTTCCATTATATTCTTTCCTGCTTAACATTTCTCAGAAAGATTAGTGCTGATATGATCCTCTTGAACCTCACATAAATTAAATCATATAACAAGTACACTTCATGACTCTTTCAATATAATGTCTGTTGTATTCCTCCTTATTGTTTTAGTGTATTCCTATTTTATTTCCATGTACATGTTCTGTATAAATAACCTCTGTTTGTTAATTTTGTTATGATGGACATTGGGCCCATTTCTTGCTTTGGACTGTTTCAAATAGAATCATTCGTATACATGTCTTTAGATAGATAGATAGATAGATAGATAGATAGATAGATAGATAGATAGATAGACAGACAGAAATAGACATACAGATAGACATACAGAGAGAGAAAGAGAGAGAGAAGGTAAGAGAGAGAGAGTTGTACTGGTGTAATACTTAGGAGTTTAATTTGGAGCTAACAAATTGAAGTTGAAGTTGGAGATATCAAACATACTTCCTCTCTGCTTCCTGACAGTGGCCGGTCCCAGCACACCCCCTAGGGGCAGGCTGGAGGCTTTCCCTATGGCTGAGCAGATATCAAACAGGTATACATTGTTTAGGGTTTTTAGAAATTACAAAGCACTTTTCTAGCCGAGTTGAGCCAACTCCCAGCAGCAGTTTGAATGCTTCCACTGATGTGCATTCTTACCATGTCAGTGTTGTCAGTCGCTTTAAATTTTAGCCCTCTGGTAGGTTAGAGAGGAAGTTAGAATTTTAAAGCTTTCTACATTAAATATTCCAGTTTTCCCAAAGTGCTCTGTATCACACATGTTTTACATGTGGATCTTCAGGTTCAGCGGCCTCTTTGACTCTCAAAGCCTGGGCTGTGTGCACAGCCTCCTCTGCTGTGGAGGTGCCGGCTCCGGGATGATCCTGTACTCCACTGGCCAAGCTGCCTGGCTGTGCTCAGTAACTTCTGCACCTCTACTGGATGCAAAGCATGAACCCAGCACTTGAGGACATGGGGTCTGCTGTCCTGTGTGGTGGCCGGGGCCACCTTCAGCAATCCTGGAATCTGTGAGTACACTCCTTGAAGGTGTGCTTGGACTGAGGGAAGACAGCTGTGCTGAGCAAGGCCTAGACAAACATACTTCCTCTCTTCTTTTTCTTTGCAGAACCAGGGATTGAACTCAGGCTCTTGTGCTTGCCAGAGAAGTGCTCATTCCACTGAGTCATTTCTCCTCTCTTCTTCCTGACGGCAGCCAGTCCCAGGCACACCACCTAGAGGTTGGCTGGAGGCTTTCCCCATGGCTGAGCAGAACCAGCCCATTTCTCCCCCATCCTTGGCATCGCTTTGTCTCTTTTTCCATCCTTCCCCTCTCTGTTCTCTTTCTTCTATGTTCTCTGTATCCTGGGATTTAGCATCAGCATTTAATTGCTCCCTCAGGATCTGTGTACTAAGGACCAAGAACTAAAATGCATGGTTAAAACATTCCTTAAAATTTTAAATAAGCTTGATTAATATAACCAGGTCAATTTCTCAAGAAGCACAGTGTATTAATTGACTACAAGAACCAAGTAACAAAACAAGCCTACTTGAGATTTTGAACAACCCCATTCTGGTGTGCGCTTATCTCCGGTCATCACTTTGTGGCTCAGGCTCTGACCAGGCCTGTGTGCTGGGATGCAGTGGATATCACCCAGACAGGAACCTTACTGGCAGTACCTATCCTGTGAAATCCTCTGCTTGGTGGTCACCCCTCAACTATACTGCTTTCTCTTCCTTTTCCACTCAAAGAAACCATGCTGTAAAATTAAGACATCATTTTTTTCAGTAGTACCCTGACTATCAAATCATTATCAGTAATACTCCTTTTTAAGTGACATGCCAAAAAAAATGGCATGCTAAAGGGATTTCATGTCCAATGAATACATAATAAAAGAGTAACTTAATTATGCTGTTTCCCTCAAAGGCAAGTGTCCTCCTTTTGGACTTAGACCTTGTTTTCAGTGTTTTCATATTCTTTCTTCCACCTTCTCAGTGGGCCTGATGCCAGCTCTTCCCAGAGCTGTCAGCTCTCATCTGCTCATTCATAATTTATTCATCAAGTGCTTATTAAATGCTGTGTGCTATGTTTGGTACTAGGAAGAGCACCGCAAATGTAAACATTACAGTTTCTAGCCTGATGGAACTTGAGGTCTAATGGAGAGAGATATATTTTTTACAAAACCAGAACAGGGATGGTAATAGCATAATTCCTTTGTGGAGACATGGGAGTGATACAAGATCATACAGTGGGAAGCTTTGTCTGCCTGGGCAACTGAAAGGACTCGCTGCTAAGGCAGGAAAGGCGAGATGAGAGCTGAAGGAATCTCCGACTCCACAAGCTGAATGGGACAGGGTAAGTATTTAAGGAGGAAATGGCCAAAATATGGATTCCTGGGTAGAAAGGGGCTGGAGAAAGCAATGAGAAAATAACCTGTGGGCTGGGAGATGGCAGGGCCTGTCATGGGTAGTGCCTTCACTTTAGGATGGAGAGGCTGTTTGGGTCAAGGTCCAAGGAATGAGGGCCTCAGAGGATCTGTCGTGATTTTACTAGACACAGTATATTCCCACGCACCCTATGTGTGTGGGTGTGCTTAACCCTCATGTACAAGTGTGTGCAGTCATTACATAATGAGCCATTACTCCTGGAGACCACTCTGCAAGCAGAGGCATTTGGAGATGGTCAAGGGGAGATCTGCAAGGGCTCTCAGGGGACTAGGGAAGGGTAAGAAGCCCATGCTCAGTGCGTGCTGAGTTGGGATGATGGCATAGTTCTGGAGATGGAAAGTGCAGATGGCCGCACAATCTTTTCAATGCGCTTCAGCCCCCAGGCATGTGTACTTGAAAATGGATGAAATATAAAACTTACATTGCATGTATTTTAATAAAATGTAAAAAAATTAGAGAAGCACTTTAAAAATTAAAGGAAGCACTTTTAAAATTTAAAAAATTAGACAAGTACTTTAGCAGATATTTACAGTTGCTCCATGAGTGACCATGGTACCCTACACCTGACTGTTGGATCCTACACTAGAGACAAGTGGAGAGACTGGAGCACTACATTAGAGGAATGAGAGGTGTTTGATTAGCGTGAAAGAGACAGGCTGCTCACCACAACTCCAATTTACCCTTCCTAGGAACTAGTTGGCTGTATCTTCCAGAGAGTCCTAGAGTTACAGCCAAAGAAATGTCAGTGGGTTATAAACATCCTTTTGGGTAGAAGCCTGGTCCATTAAAACAAAACAAACAAACAAAAAACAAAAGCAAAGCAAACAAAAATATATACTCCCTTTCCAAAAACAACAACATCCCACTCTCCAGCCTTCTTCTCTGTGACAAAAGTTGATGTTTCATGTTTGAAAACCTAAGTGGCTTTATGAACCTGTACCCTAGAAAGACAGTATGGAACCTGTCCCTGTGCCTCTCCCACCTCTGTGACAACTGCAACAGATGAGATGTCAACAAAACATGATGAATGTTTACATTTTTAAGTGTTATCACAAGGGACACATCACCTGTAACCTCCTTCAAAGCACTCCCTTTCGCTTGCAGTGCGACTTTCTCATCCTTGCCACTTTCTCAGGTAGTTCCCTTCGCAACTTAAACATTATAGCCAGGTTTAACAATCCTTAAGAACCAGTATTAAGTCTATCAACATTATATTGCCCCTGGTCTCCCAAAGACTCACGCAAACCCTTTTATGCAAGGAGCATTCAGCCAAACTCTAAGAGTTGCCGAGGTCCTAACACCAGCCAACCTGTTACACTTATAGTAGCGCAAGCAGACTGGTAGAACATCACTGACTAGAGGAACAGAAGGAGGAGAGGTGTTCAAGACAGCGGTCACACTTCTGGCTGACGGTCCTGGATGGGCATGGGGCTGATCTCCACAAGAGGGAATCCTGGGTGCTGACCAAGTCTGAGCCCACGTCTGTGTGCTGGTTTGCAAGTGCCGCTAAGACACTCCAGAAAAGAGGTCAAGCCAGGCTCCTTGGAAACTACACAGACATAGACAAACCGTGCTGCACTATATATTACTTGTTAATAAGTTTAATGTTTTCTCGGGCCAGAGATGTAGCTCAGTGGCTTAAGTGCCAACCTGGCAAGTACAAGGTCCCAAGTTCAATTGCCAGTACTAAACACACACACATACACACACACAACATACACACATGCACACACACACACACATTCAAAAATAATAATGTTTTCTCTATTTTACCAATGCATTCCTTCCTCACAAATGAAAATTCATTTGGACTTTTCTCTGCTCCTCCCAGTTTCTAATACATGATAAGATAATCAATTTACCATAAGGAAACAAATCAATAAATAGACAATTTCACTGATTTCTTAAGAAGTGGTATCTGGATATCTAGGGGACATAAACCTGCTCCAAGTATCATAGGGTGTTCAGGACAATGCTAAACTAGTAGTTCTGCCATTGCTCCTAGAAGTAATTTTTTTTTTTATTTTTAATGAGGAAGAAGAAAATTCCATGTTGTGATCACCCTTTACTTGTCAGTGCCTCTGATCACCATTAAAAATAAGATCCAACATTATGATTAGAGTAGGGTTCGATTCATTACATACATTTTATGGACTGGTCTCATTCACTCTGTAAATTTTAGGTGCTCAAGTTGATAAAACCAATCTCCTCCAAGTGTTAAAGATGAAGTGTGAAGAGTAAAGACATAATATTATACCTGGAGGAAGATGGTGCTTTATACAATTTTACGTTCTATGTGTAATAAAGTGCCTAATGTAGGAATGATAACTTCATTGAACACAGTATCACATTAATAAATATTAGGTGAATGAACGCATGATATAATGAAGAGACTGTAATATAAATCTATCTGTTATATTACAAGTATAATTATAATTAATAAGTTATATATTATTTTCCATTTGTAGAGAAAAAAAAATAATTCATTATGAACTGTGTGCTTCCAGGAATATAAAACTAGAATTTCAGAGTGGAAATATATTTCACCTACTCCAACCTTATTACTCTATACAGTATAAAACAAGTACTAGAAAGTTGATGTTTTAACTAGAACTCTTGCATTTAGAAGGATTCTGACGTCATGGAACCACCCTGCATTGTTTGGGGACAGTTGCTCTGAAGACTATCAGCCAAGGGATGTGTCCGGTCTCCTAAGAAATGCTGCAGCTCTGAGGAAGCAGGCTTGCTGAAGAGGAAGCTTGGGTGGTCTGCCTGAGGTCAGCTGTGGAAACTGAGAAGCAGCGTTCAGTGCCAGGCAGAAGCCCCGCTGGGCTGCGTTGGTACCTGGAGGTCTCCTTGGGACCCCTGGACTCATCACATGCCCCATAGCTCATACTCCATCTGCTCTGGAAAAGCACTCCAACACATCTTCCTCCCTGGCTATGCTCTAGGGGGCTTCACACTGTCCCTGAATCCAAACACACTTTACACTACTAACAGCAGAGCTTTGCATAATCATCCTGTTTGTCAGACCAACTAAATGTAAATATATGCAAATGCACTGCCAAGGTTGGCCTGGCCCTTAGGCCATCCAAAGGGCATTCCCTGCTACAGAAGTTGAACACTGTCTGTCCAGAGGGAAAAGGATTAAAAACTGGTAGAAAAAGAAGAAACAGCAATAATTTCAGAAAGTAGTAAGAATAGGGAAGGAGTTGTAACCATAACCTTCATGTAACTGAAACTAAGACTGGGTAAGAAGCACAGCTCTGCTAGGGTAGCCCTACTTTTGTCCATAGTTAACTGTGACCTGAGTTTACTATGGGTAAACAGAGCACTCACTCACCTAAGACAGAAAATCACCATAAAGGAATAGTTTCTGAAGAAAATGGGAGCAAGCTTCTCATTGTATTATGCCCTCACTGCTTTCCCCTCTCTCTGAAGACAGAGAAATCTAGAAAAACACTCTTGCTGTAGCCACAGTAGGCATTTTGTAAATAATATTTCTGCCAAACCTCAGAAGAACCTATTTGCCCCTGGCAAAGTTGCCTTCTCAAGTGTTGCACAGATTTTGGACCAAGGAAATCTAATCTAATCTAATCTAATCTAATCTAATCTAATCTAATCTAATCTAATCTAATCTAATCTAATCTAATCTAATCTAGTCCAATCCAATCCAATGTAATCTATTCATCCATCTCTAATCCAGAGCATTGAAGACATGCTGAAAACCTTCAGCACTTAGCACCTCACCTCCAGCAAGTGGGTGAGGTGTAAATATTGGTGGTTGACTTGGCAGAATGGAGGAGAGGATCAGAAGACCCCAAGTCAGAAAAAGAGCTTCATCAGATATATTAAAAAAAAAAAAAAACAGACAGGGAGACAAATACTGTGTGATCTTCCTCATAGATGGAATGTTAAAAAGTTGATCTCAAGGATGTTTTGAGTAGAATGGTGGTAACAAAAGACTTGGTAGGGAAGCCAAAGCTGGGCAGAGGCTGGCTGAGGGACACAGCACTGGCTGGACACTACGCTGTGGTGCTCCGCAGCCAGACAGAGTTCTGCAGTATATTTCAAGATAGTGGGAAGAGGAGTTTCTCAGCGCTTTCACCAAAAGGAGATGATAAGTGTATTAGGTGCCAATAACAAATGCTAGAGGGCTGAGCAGAAAAAGAGGAGCCCTTCTCCATTATTAGTGGGAGTGCAGACTGGTACAACCACTATGAAAGCCAGTGTGGTGGAAATTCCTTCAAAAGCTAGGACTGGAGGCCACATTCAAGCCAGCTGGTTCCCTCCTGGGTATTTTTCCAGAAGAACTGAAAATCTCATACCACAACAATATATATGTGCATCCATGTTTATAGCAAGGCAAGTTGTCATCGCTAAATCTCAGAATCAGCCCAGATCCCCATCAACCAAGGAATGGATAAGGAAGATGTGGTATTTTCACAATGAAGCATTATTTAGCTATAAAACAGGATAAAACTGAGTCTTTTGTTTGGAAAGGGATGCAAATAAACAGCATACTCTTAAATGAAATCAATCAGACCCACAAGTACCAACATCATACTGTTTCCTTAGTGTGATAACCCAAAAGGGAAAAATGGATCGAAAGGGTAAAATAGATATTAGGAAAAGGGAATGAACTCATTCAAAAGGGAAGAGTTACTGAGTTGAGGAAATGGAGAGTGGAGGGAATAGGGAAAAGACATTTATCTAGATATGTTAGCAGGAAACAATCCAGAGAGAAGGCCCAGCATTTGAGTGAGACTGCCTGGGCCACCAAATCCTGAATAGACCCAGAGCACAGGCCCAGCGTGGAACCCTTCAGCAGAACTCCCTGCAAAAAGGCTAGAGGCAAGACCCACCCAGCTGATTCAGGAGCAGAGCATCTTGCCAGAGTGACACAAATGATTCACCTGCGAGGCTGCAGCAGGAAGTGGAGCACAGCAGCCAGACCCAAGCCACACCCACCTGGAAGAGCCTGAACTTTGTAGATCCTGACCTGGTGCTAAGGTAATAACTCTATCTAAGCGTTACACCAAAGGTCAAAAGTATACAAAATGGCAAAGAGAAGGAACAAAAGGCAGTCTCAGGCCCCAAGTCTACCCAATACAAATGCAGAAGACACTGGCACAGAGGAAATTGAAAACCACACGCCTGAAATCTCTGAAATAATAGCGCTGGAAGTAAAGAAACAACTGCAGAAAGGTAGAGAAGAGATTGGATCAGAAATAATTTCTGAAATAAGAAAAGTAGTGATAACTATTATCAAAGAAGTGCTAAGTGCTTCTAAAGAATACACTGATAAAAACAGAGCAGAACATAAAAATGATGGAACCCCTGAATAAGCAATATAGGAAAGAAACAGAATGAATGAAACAGATCCAGAGTGACATACAGTGCGACCACGACCAGGCAAGGCTGCTTTTCGAGCTGCGCGCTGGAGCCTTCGCCATGACTACCCTGCTGGGAGCCGCCATTGGAGGAGCTTTGACAGTGTGCGCTGTGCCCTTCACGCTGGCCGCCGCGAGCTTCACCGTGACCGGAATCGCGGTCTCCTCCATAGCCGTGAAGATGATGTCGACCGCAGCCATTGCCAACAGGGGCGGGGTCGCGGCGGGGGACCTGGTGGCCACCCAGTAGTCCGTGGGGGCCTCTGGACTCTCCACATCATCCAACATAGTGTTGGGCTTTATCGGGGCCACTATAGGGGCCTTGTTTGGGAATTCAACTACATATTAAGTTTGAAGGGGTTCAGCCAGGACAAAATGCATCCTGAGTTGAACCTACAAAACCCTCCCTCAGATCAGAGAAAGATGAGAAATAAAGGCCATGTGCCCACCTGAAAAAAAAAAAAAAAAAAAAAAAAAAAAAAAAAAAAAAAAAAAAAAAAAAAAAAAAAAAAAAAAAAAAAAAAAAAAAAAAAAAAAAAAAAAAAAAAAAAAAAAAAAAAAAAAAAAAAAAAAAAAAAAAAAAAAAAAAAAAAAAAAAAAAAAAAAAAAAAAAAAAAAAAAA